>JAOWAN010072746.1:0-11182 GCA_028566635.1 Lobelia cardinalis
CGCTAAATGCTAAAAATCAGCGACGGAAAAGCCTTCCGTCGCTATTAGCGACCAATAATTAGCGACGGAAGGCGACGAACCATTTCCGTCGCTAATCGTGAATAGCAATGAAATTCCGTCGCTATCTTCCATCGCTAAACGGCTTTTTTCTGGTAGTGCCTTAAGCGTTCTTGAAGGCTATAAATAGCCTAGTGAAGAGATAAACTTGGTGTGCCAGCATTTGTGAGAAACATTTGTGAGTGATACACTTGAAAGAAAGTGATACACTTTGTTTGCATTTGTGAATGATACACTTGAAATAGTGTACACTTGTTTGTAATCCTATAAGTATAGTGTTGTGGCTGCCGCCCGTGGAGTAGAAGAATTTCTCCGAACCACGTAAATTCTTTGTCTCCTTTACTTTCGGTTCGTGTGCGTGTGTGGTGTGCTTCGGTTGGTTTGTTTGATTCGCTTCCGCATTTGGATTGTTCGTGCTATTTGATTTTTGGTTTCCGCTGCGCACAACAATTGGTATCAGAGCTCCACGGTTCTGAACTTGGGTTGCTAGCCATTGTCTCAAGCCACCGCACTAGCTAGCTTGATCGCCGCCACACATTTTAAGGTCCATCTCCTTCTTTCTCTACATTTGTGTTCATTTTTTTTATAGAGAAATTTGTTTAAATGACAGAAAATAATGAGAAAAATACAAGTGAAGAATATAGCGATGATTCGAAAATGATGAGCACTAACTACAAAGTTAGAATTTTTGATGGGACAAATAATTTGGAATGTGGCAAGGAGAAGTCCTTGACATTCTTGCGTTGCAAGATCTAGAATTCACTCTTGAAGGAGAGAAGCCCGAAGGTATGTCCGAATTGAAATGACGCAAGTTATATAGACAAGCTTGTGGAATTATTCGAGGTTACCTTAGTGAAGGAGAAATGTATCCATGTATGAAGGAAGATATGGCAAAGGCATTTTGGGAGCTTCTCGAGGGGCAATATTGGCAAAAGAGTGTTGAAAATAAGCTCCATTTGAAAAAAAAAACTCTTCCGTTTCGATTATGAGAAATGTACTTCTATCTCTCAACACATTAGTAGATTTAACAAAATCATTACCGATTTGAGAAATCTTGATGTTAGTATTGAAGATGAAGATAAGGCACTGTTAATGTTGAATTCCTTACCTGATTCATATGAACATTTGACCACTACTTTGTTGCATGGTAAAAATGAGATAAAATTCAGGGATGTTTGTAATGCCTTATCAAACAACGAGATCAGAAAGAAGGAAAAACAGACACATCAAGATACAGATTCAGATGCCTTGACTGTTCGAGGGAGGAATACCACCTGGAGAAATGGAAATCGTGGGAATTCTAGATCACGATCAAGAAGAAGATCGGGAGACGAAAAGAGACTTGAGAAGGATGAATGTGCCTATTTCCGCTAGAAGGGTCACTGGAAAAATGATTGTCCAATGTTGAAGGAATCGAAGGTGAACGTATGACAGAGAGGAAGACAATGATGAAGCTTTGACTGTTTTGCTGTCAGATAACCACTTTGATGATTGGGTTCTAGATTCCGGCTGTTCCTATCACATGTGCCTGCGAAGGAATTTGTTCTCGAGTTTTGAAGAGCTCGATGAAGGATAGTGTATATGGGGAACAACAATGTTTGCAAGGTTCGGGAATCTATAGTGTTTGCCTAAAGATGTTAGATGGAACAATCAAACGTTTGGATAATGTTCGGTATGTACCGAAATTGGAGAGAAATATTTTGATCTTGTTGGGAGCTTTGGATACGAAAGGGTATTAGTGTCAGTATTCAAGGAGGCATCTTGAAGGTAGTTCGAGGTGAATTGGTAATTGTGAAGGGTACTTAACGAGGAGGCCTATACTTCCTTGATGGAAGTACTATTGTTCGTAAATCAATTAGTCGTTATTCATCCGAGACGAGGAAAGGCATTTGCGAAGGTTGTGTGTCCGACCATCATAAGAAGGTTAAGTTTAGCCCTAACTTGATGCAGAGTACTACCCAGCAGGTAGAGCTTAAGAAAACTGTAGAGATAGTTGTTGTTTCGAAGGGAAATTTGAAGACAGGCCCACATTTGAAGAAAAGTAGTCTGCAATCAGTTTTGAAGAGACCTACGAAGGCAATTGGTAAATCTGTACAACAAAGAAATTCAGTAGCATTTGTTTCTCCTGTGATGAGGGGATGTTCGTCTGGCTACAACAGAGTTGTGCATTGTTCGAAAAATTCAAAGGTGGTTCGAGATAATCTCAGATTGAAATCGAAATTTGAGATGTAATCAGTGAACTTGGTGGTAGCCACACTGTTTACATGGTTAATTGATTGGTTGGTGTATCTCGCCAATGTGGAGATTGTTAGAGTTGGTAGGTAGTTGGTTCAAGACTAGGAGCTTCTAGAATAGACCATTGGAGTTTCTCATGTTCATTCCCTTTTGTGTTCATGAACCTAGTTGGTGAATAAATTTGGTAGGTGGACTTGGCTATTGGTCTTTCCAAACATGTCTAGGTTCATATCTTAGAGCGTTCTTGAAGGCTATAAATAGCCTAGTGAAGGGATGAACTTGGTGTGAGAGACAGTTGTGAGTGATACATTTGAAAGAGAGTGATACACTTAATTTGTTTGCATTTGTGAATGATACACTTGAAATAAAGTGTACACTTGTTTGTAATCCTATAGGTATAGTGTTGTAGCTGCCGCCCGTGGAGTAGGAGAATTTTTCCGAACCACGTAAATTCTTTGTCTCCTTTACTATCGGTTCGCGTGCGTGTGTGGTGTGCTTTGGTTGACTTGTTTGATTCGCTTCCGCATTTGGATTGTTCGTGCTTTGATTTTTGGTTTCCGTTGCGCACAACAGATCCCAATAATTAGTGTCTGTTTTCTGGTGAAGTTACTAAACACAACTTTGCCTCTCAACAAATCAACATGCTTCACAGTCCACTTACCATGCTATAATGATAAGACGAAGAGTAATATGTTGCATTGATATGCTTCTATTCACCTAGATAAGCTTCTAAAAGTGTGTAGTGTGGTCTCCGAACCAAATATTTTTTTTTAAAGTGTTTTAAGTTTTAACACTGCTCTAAAAACAAATAATATGTATGTTGTATTGGATCCTATATTTGTGGAGGTAATAGAAGAACCATAAAGATTAAAAAACATAAAGGAGAACTAGTGTTTGTATTTTAGTGTAATTAAAGATTAATTAAATATATTCCTCGTTGCAATATACAAATAAGAATGCACACTTATTTATTTATTATAATGAGTGTTGGTAAATCCGGACTATAGCGGGGGTTCAGAGGCGGTAGCCCCTGGCTGGGGTCGAGCTTGGAAATTTTTTATTTTCGAACAAAATTGTATCATTAAAATCGCCATTGGGAGTTGATTTTTCTGTTTGAAAGGGAAAAAACTATCTTTGACAGTTACGTTAGAAAACTGCCGTTTGGCAGTTCCTTCTGAATAACTGCGGCTTGGCAGTTGATTCTGGGGGATATATTCCATCCTCTGGTCGGTTCTGCACCCCCCTTACTGCAACTAAAAACGAAACCTAATCTATACTCTTGATATCTATGATTTTATCCGATTGAGCGAGAATTAGTTCAATTTGAAAGTGTATTCGATTCACAACTTCATAGATTATTCAGGCTATCTTATCAAATTTCCCAACAATTAGCATAAAGAAGAACTTGGCATGAGAAAGAAAGAGGAAAGAAGTCGACTACTTGGAGATAAATTAACCTAAACATGGAAAAGTTGTTCTCTTGAAATCTCCCAAAGAACAAATTCGGCATGACTAATACAATTGGAGGTTCTAGTGAAAGAGCATCTTGTGTTTATAATACTTCTCAAGATCTAATCAATCTTTGTTTTGGTTCCAAAATATATGCATACTTGATCTAGAATGTACCCTTTTTAAGCCTAGTAAACCACGGGCAGCTAGCTCTAGGGATCTCCTCTGTTTCATATTCTATCCATATTTGTCATGGTCTTTGAGTTTTTATGGTTCTAGATAGCTAGACATCCTATGAGCCAAAGTCAATTGTTCTCTATGTTCTGTTTTTGATTTTTTATTTACTCTTACAGTCAAAATTTTGCCAAGTACAGAGAGTCAGATTGCTTTACCACGATCCCCACGTCTTCACTTAATGAATGCACCGATCTTTTCTGCTTCCACTTTAGCTAAACAATGCCATCATCGAATAATTAGATCCCTTCCCACGCCCCCTTACGGCAAAAAAAAAAAGAATAATTAGAAGTGGTGATTCTTGTAAAACACTGGTTCAGAGTTAGCGGCTGAGTTGAGTACTGTATGCAGGTCCTAGTAGCTATGATTCTGACAAGACACTGGTATCATGCATGAAACTCTAAATCACAAGATTTCAGTTCTTATTATTTTTGGATAATATAGTTAAAAGGCTTAAAAGCTGAAGAAGAATCAATTCAGAACTCTAAAACAGGCCAATCCATGTTATGGCGGTGCTTCAAGCGACTCTTCTTTTCATTTCTTTTTCACAACGTATTCTTAACTTTGGTATAAAGCCAAAAATCACGTAATCTTCGTAACGAATCAAATCCATGTATCGTTGGTGTATCATACATAAAAGTAACAGAACAACAGCTAAAGATATTTCTTTGCTTGAAATGTTTTTTTTTTCCCTGGTAATTGAGCCTTTTAATTCCAACTCTTTGGAGATAACTACAACAACAACAACAACAAAGCCTTTATCCCAAACTAGTTGGGGTCGACTAAAATGAACCATCAATAGTCCAAAAGAAATTCTCATCTTCATCATCATTCATGATCACTCAAACCAATCTTGTCCAATCATAGCTCCCATGAATCTTTTTCTCTTTATTGATTGAAAAGGCATCAACCAATTGATATACAGAGAGGGAGAATATAAGGGTGTGGTCCAATAACACCTACTTTCTCCACATGTCACTATGGGAGGCTTTCATACTTAGCTTCCATTTGAGCATCTCTTTCTTTTCTGTCAACATCCTCAATCATGTAGGGATGATGGGCTGGGCTGTGCTGCAATTTCATTGATTCAGCCAATGGAAAGGAAGTCTTTACTGATTTGTCAAAATTATGTCAAAAGGAATGGATATGTGATCAAAATGCTGAAAGTTAGTGATTTGGTTCCACTCTATTCTAAAATCATTAGAGTTGGGAAATAGATGCACATCAGCCATCACAGGTTTGGTCAGCAGATGGGCACACCAAATGAAATGAAGAGTTTTGGAAGGTGGATTTTCTATTTGGGAATATCATGGGTATATAGCCTGTACACCTACTGTGTTCATAACATATCGAAAACAGTCAGTTGAAAAAGATAACTAAAACCAATTTTGAAACTATTTTGAGGATAAACATATGGTCTTAAATCAAGTTGGAAAAAGTTATATATGTCCAAATATTGTTACTGCTTGAGTGGTACGCCTTGTGCTTCGCCCACATTCTAATGGGATCTATATATGGTTGGTTGCATTGGCTTTCAAAAGGGTGAGCATTATTAAAGAAATCTCTAAGCTGACATGTTATAATTCGTGGATTAGGCTCTTTAATTTCAGACCTCGCGATATCCATAATCATGTGCACTCAACCTCTCTACACACTCATAGTTTTCTACGAAATCATAAAAAAGAAAATAAAAGCTATGCCTTGCAAGTAGACATGGTACTCGCTATTGATCATTGTAATTGCTGTTTTACTGATTTACAATTTCTTGTCATTCAAAACGTCCAAAATTTACAAACTAAATGATGAGAGCCGTCCAAATTTGTTCCATAACTATTTGAATTTAACATTGTATCATACAATGGGAACCAAAATCCATTAAAAATTACTCCCTCCATCCTAAAATGAATGTCAAACTTTGTTGATGATCACGAAGAGAATTTGGCACACTTTAGGATGGAGAGAGTGGCTATATAAAGGAAAAAAGAAGGGGGCGTGGAAAGATTTTCAATGCGACTGATAGTTAAGCTCCACTCCGGGGAGTAGTTGTAGATTTTGCTTTAGATTTCTGCAAAATTTCCATCAACCCCATTCTAAGTTTCTGTTTGTGCTGTTTTTGAGGAAAGACTTTCCTGCACTGTTTGTACTATGTGAAAACGGATCTGACATTATGCAAAAAGGATTTACTTAGATTGGAGAAACTTCATTTTCTTCAGTACTAGAGGTGCAACATATATGATTCTGTTGTTGGTCAAGCCACTAAATTGAGCGGAGCAACTATATATATTTGTGGGGTGCCATGCGTAGATTTCCCACAATTTTCATTTGTTAGGACCATGTGGACGCATATGGTGGTCGATCTGGTCCATCCTAAGTTCTTTCTTATATATTTCTTTCCCCTTCCTGTTTTTTGACTAATTAACTTTTCTATTGCCGAGGAGGGGGCAATGTACGCGATCAAAATGAATTAAATCCTTAATTATGTTGAAAGTGCTCTCATCTTTTGGTAATCAGAAGAGACAATATAGTAATGGAAAGGGGAAGAAAAGAATAGAGGGAGAGTCACCCTTTGGAGGAACAACTTGCTCTTTTTGGAAAGGGAAGTACAGCTGCTGAGCTGAGAGATATATATAATCCTTATTTACAAAGTGGGGTTGGTTTTAACCTTTTCCAAAAGTGAGCAGAATCCTCTCAACATTCTTCAGCACAGTTGGACCTTTTTCTTAACAGTATTCAGGTTTTTAAGTTTGAAACAATGTGCTGAGTGTTAATCCAGTCAATTTTCTTCGAGAAACTGATGTAAGATATACGTATATACCAAGTTAAAACTTATTTTTAGCTAGGCTAGAGAGTGAGATCTTGTAGTATATATGTTCAGATGTTTCGACAACTTCATAAATCGAAAATATGCTCATGATTCCAGTAGTGAGTTCTCTGCCCAGAGGAAGATTTTTGGTTTTGGTCGCATTTCCCAAACAGTCGAGTGCATCACATGCTGAAATATATAATGAACTAAGAAATGTAATACGAAGAGCTGATCGATGAGTACTGCTGTAAGAAGATGGCTCATAATAAATCAATACACACTTGCTGATTGATATAAAAACTCCTGTCACGAGCGTTGAGATCATTCATCATGCATACTTGTCATTTTTAATGTTCTTTGTTAAGACATTCTTACCCTTAATGCACCCTCACTTAGCAAAAGTACAGTTTATAAGTAGTACTGCAGCCTCAGGACAAAATAGATTGTGCTTACAATATTTCCTTCCCAGTAATAAGTAATACACACAAACACAAACAGAGAGAGAGAGAGAGAGAGAGAGCTGTGATTGTTGCAGGAATCCATATTGAAAGCTTCCATCCAATATTGATGGAAGAGATCATGAATGGGGACATCATAGCAACCAAACTTCTGCTGATCATCTGCACATACACTCAAATGAAAGCATCATAGAGCACATGGTAGGCATGCCTTCCAGCCAGCCTTATTAGCTCCAAATGTGAGTTGGATCATTTGGAGCTCCCCTCACATGACACTCAGAAAAGCTTAATGCATTTGCTAGGAAATGATTACACCTTCATTACTAAATAATAACCATTTGTTTAATTAATTAGAAAAGTAAAAGCCATTATTCATGGATGGGAATGCATGATAATTAAGTTGAAACCTCACACATCCATCTCCCCCAATCTCAATATCCCCACTTTTTCTTTACACAATAGGTTCATAGAAGAAATTGGTTGGTTTAGGTTAAAATATTCTTATACTATATATCAGATAACAACATAATTAATGTGTCATTTTCTAAACCGTTGACTAAGCATACGAGCTTATGATGTGGCTCTCTAATCGCTAAAGCTTTTAGATGAGTTGGCCAATCAGAATGGCTATCCATTAAGATCAACATCCTAATTACCTTGTTCCTTTGATGGAAAAAATCTACATAGAACGACTTCCAATATTGATGGTGGTAGTGGTTTCCATGGGCTTAAAAATGATGCAGATCCTGTGCATGTCTACATTTTCAGAACACACTGCATTGACCTTTCTGCTCTAGTAAAATAGTCTTCTGCAACAAAGGGATTGCTAGCTAGAGCAGTATTATGCACATTGAATCCTTCCTTTTTCTTAATTTAAGAAAGAACCCAAAAAAAAAAAAGGGGGGGCTTTTCATGCCCTTGTTTTTGTACTGTAATGTCAGGGTCCATTTGCCTCAATGATCAAGCTAAAAGTTTATCCACCAAATCATTATTTATAATCAATAAAAGGGTAACATGTAGAATTGAAATCAAAGAAAAGTGATGTGGAAAAGTAATCGTGCGTCGAATAGAAGCAAACCGGAGGTGAACCAAAAACAAAACGAGAGCCAATCCGATAATTTCTATCGTTTTATGCATTGCTTTCCAACTGAATTGTCTGCCATCAATCAAAAGAAATAAACTCAGCTAGCACTTGTAATAATAAAACAAAATTAAAAGGGATTCATTACTTCCCCCACAAAGAATCCAAAGATCTTATGATTTTTTTTTCTCCTTTTACGCTGCAATAGGGAGCAATTTCTACACTTTTGAACGAAAAAGATGAATACCGTATTTGTCCCACTCGATTAGGCGATCATAGGGGCCAATGCGCAGTGTTGCCATGCTGAATTCGGGGGAAAAAAAAAATCTCTTAACTTTACGATACGTTTGAGCTGAGCCAGCCACTAAGTTAGATCATAGAGCTTGAAGTCGAAAAGGCTATAGTAGAATGCTTTTGCAAGTTGAAATGAAACTGCTTTTGGGGAAGGAATTAGGATCAGGCAGCAGCATAATCAGCCATCGTCATCATCAAAGGGTCGGCAGAAGCTTGCACTTTCGGTGTCCAGATTCCACATTCAGAGATAAGTTCATCAAATTTTATGGCTATATTTCTTATGGCTGTCTCCTTCTACTACTATACTTGGCAGAAAACCCATTTTCCCTCCTATTTTCCTTTGAACATTGAACTCCAATAATTTTATGAATTAATTTCAACTTTCATCATATTGTGGAAATGGAGAGAAAACTGAATTAGTAGCTTCATTTCCATAAAGATACTGTTCATTTGAGCTACACTTTAGTTCTTGACACTTTAATAGGAAATATATAGTCTGCTGAGTAATGCTATATATATAGAGCCATCAAAATAGTCCACCAAAAGTGCACAAATTAAAAACCTTGTTAGTAGAATTTCATTGGGTCCAAAATATTTTTAGCGATAAGGTCCACCCAATTTTTAGTCGAATCAAATTAAGTCAACAATCTTTTTTTTTTTTTGCGCTTTGTGCGGATTTCGTTAGTGGTTCTAGCATTGCTCTTAGAGCATCCACATTGGTTATACTTTTTAAAATTACTCTTCAAATCGTGAAACCTATACGTAACACATCTTCAATTTCATCCTCTCCAATGGTTCAATTTATTCCTCTCTAAAAATTTGAGACTCGTTGTATTAAATTTATTAATTATTTATTTATGAAATATAATAATATACAAAATTAATGTATATTATATTATACAAATTGAACCAAAATTATTTTTTAATATTTAAATTTTAGTATTATTTTATTTTAAACTAATTTCTTATAATAAATTTTCATGTTTTATAAATGTATTTTTTAATAAATACGAAATTAAATAAATATATATAAATGTAAAATTATTTAACATATAATTATCTATTCATATTATTAAAAATAATTAAAAAATATTTAATTATTAACTATAGAAGTAGTTTATACAAAATTATTTAAATAAAAGTATTAAAAGATATTTAGAATATTTAAAGTAAATAAAACACATAAACATATCTAAAATATCATTATTTTTAATTGACAAAAAGAAAAAACAAATAAAGCCGACAATCATTGCTCTCCAAATGGCTTCTAACTGTACTTAGTTGGCATTTTGGAGAGCAAAACTTTATTCCAGTGCAGCAGCAGCTTACTATCTCCAAATTAGTCTTTTTGATTGTGCAGAAGAAAATATGTCCTCTATTTTTTTTTTTTTCCCATTTAAGTGATACGAACGAAATTCAAAAATTTTTTGATAATGAAATCGTATGGCTCATGAATCAAGCATAACATTGACAACTTGAAGCATAAATTTCCAGAGTAAACCCCCAAACCCAAATCCCCCCCCCCCCCCCCAATTGGGCTGTTGACTATATCCCCAACATAAAGATGAACCCCCCAAAATTGATTGTCTTCATCTTTGTGTAACTTTAGAAAAAGTGACATGATTTTAATTTTTGAATGCTGCAAGATCACCATGATCAGCCCGCCGCCCTCCCTTCCATTAAAAATGTTGAAGATTCTCTGTGGCTGCTGTTGCTGTTGTTTAATTCTGTGATAAGTTTTCTTGCTTCTCTTTTTGCTCTTAGTTGTAATTCCCAATTCTAACTACCGAATCCTTTAGCTAAGTGGCATCTTGAAAAATCCCCAGAGGAATCATATTCTACATGATCCAAAATACCACCCGGTTTTTAATAAGTGATTTATTGGTGACTTTCCATGTATTGAATTGTGTAGAATGCACCAATATTGATCACTTAATTTAACCGTATAATTTTCTCTTTTCTAATGGAATGTTAGAGGTTCAAGTCTCGTTACAGACAATACTGAGATTCTGAGAATATAATCTTTACCGGCTGCAAAGGTGACTTCACAAACCAATGATTGTAGGTTAGCAATAAATTGAAAATTGAGTAAAGATGCAAAACAAGATACAATTGAAATGGAAACTAGTGATAATTTACTGGGCTTTGAATTTGTCCAATTAAATTCAATAGTCTATGAATATACACTCGTCTTGAAAGCAGCTCGTCTTCCTAATTTGTAAGTATTATTTTGACACCTCTTACCCCATATTCACACGGTCACACCTATGTGTGACAAAAATGAATTCAATCCAATTAACCCAATTTAGAATAAAATAAAGTTGATCCAATGGATAAATTAATAAAACCCAATAAGCTATTGAGTTTAATTTAATTTATACCCATCCCAACCCATAAACTCAAATTGTCACCCCTAATTATAGGTTAGCAATAGATTGAAAATGGCTTAATTACCCATTATACCACTGACCTTTGACCCAGTAGACAATAATGTCACTATCTTTTAATTTGCTTTAATTTGACACTGAACATTTTTTATTTTTCCAATTAAGCCATTAGACCCATTTTGAC
>JAOWAN010072767.1:0-11180 GCA_028566635.1 Lobelia cardinalis
GTCTTCATTTTTGTCTCCTCTCCAATTCATCCTACAAAACAAATTATGTGTTGCATTAATAGTATAAAAATGCAACAATTTAATATATACTATTTTGAATGTAAGCAGCATTTTTAATTAATGTCACTTTTAATTCTTTATTTAATAAAAACTTCCCAGTTAATCACTTATTTACCGGGGTCAAAAATGGGGTGTCTACAGAGCCCCTCGGCGACGATGCTTGCGCAGTTGGATAGCGAGCGAGCAACGCCGTCGATATGAACGAACCACCATTTTTGGCCCGCAATAGAAGGGGGCCATCGCAGCTCGGAGGACCCACCTATCCTTCCAACCGAGGATTGATTGCCGAAGGGTCCAGAGCTTGAGGAGGAGCCAAGGGACGCGAGGCCAATGTTATGTCGTAAAAGGAAGAGCGAGGCTATATCTTCGGCCCGTCCTCCTAAGGTGAAGAGCAAAAAGCGCTGCCTGTCAAAGGCTGATGGCCAAGACCATGAGATGGTTCATTTGGGCTCCTCTGATTTTGATAGATCACTTGTTACCCTTGAGTTCGATCCTCTTCGCTCGTCAAAGAAAGGTAAGCTCAAGTTAGTTGATGAGGTCTCTTCGGAGCGAGTGTCTCCGATTTTAGTTCGGGATGAAAGCGAGCAAGAGAGTATGCCTGCTGGTTCATCTAGGAGCCGCCAGAAGCTTTATATGCCTTCTTGGGATTCTCCATCTTATCGGACTCCTGCCACCGAGATTGGGGGCCAGCGCTTGGGCACCGAGATAGGGGACGTGCCCCGTTTAAATAATATCGATTTGTTCTGCCAAATCGAGGTGGGCATTGCTTATGGCCGAGGCTTCATCAAGAGGACTCAGGTGACCGATTTTGTGTAGGAGGTTGAGAGCTTGAATCCCACCCAAGTCGTGGGCCTGACGGGCTTGGCCGTCGGCGAGGTACTATCTGCCCTGCTTTCTTTTGTCTGTCTCATTTTTAAGATTCTAATTCGTCTCGTCATTCCATATGTCTTCATTCGTGACAGCGCTTCAGAACATTACTCTTAGGTTGAACTCAGAGAATAAAGGTCTCTTGGACCAGAACACCGATCTAAAGAGGCTTAATAGCTCATTGGAGTCTTCGTTCGAGAAGATTAGCCAGTCCCTCGTCTCGCTGAAGGAGTCGCACCAGAAGCGAGTAGCAGTGCTAACCAGCCAACTGGACACCAGTAACCGCGATCACCAGGCCCAGATCAAAGCTCTTAATAAGACCGTGTCTCTACTCAAAGTCGTGCTCAAGAAGGCCAAGAGGACGGTGGGAGACTTGAAAAGTGGAAATTACGATGCAGGAGTGAAGACAGCTCAAGGCGATGCAGAGAGTTCGCATGCTTCGAAGGAAGTTCAAGGTATGTAAAGCCTTTTCCCCATGTTGTTCCGGGGTTGTCATGATTGTGCCCTGTTTGGGCATTTAAAACATAAGTTTGTAGTGAATAATTCTATAGGTCTTTGGTGGGCCGAGGGCCCAAATTTTGACTTTGACGTTGTTGATGGCCCCTTCCCTGTGAGGGGGGCATTTTGCTTTTGATAAATTTTCTCTCTCTTATCTCGTACTGCTTTGCGCAACATGTCCCGCTTAGACGAGATGGCTTTGGCGTCTGAATGACCCCTACTCTTGGAGTCAAAAGGGTGTGCCTATTTTGAGCACGGTACTGCTAGGGGTTGTGTCAGATTCCCTTTTCATTTGATTGGCCTGCGTGGGGCTTGGTAGTACCTTTGTGTTTCCCAGGACATTTGGCCACGATGAAGCGCGTCAGTCGAGGCGTCGCCTGTTTGTTGGCGGCGATTGCTCCATTTTATTTCTGGCTTTCTGCATTCCTTCTTTATAAATAGGAGTGGGATGAGTAGAGCCTAACCCTTCTTACTTCATCTCTTCTTCTATTTTGGGAGTGTGATATACTTTTCCGTGGAGATGCTGTCTCACCGCTCCATTACCGACCTTCCCCGAGATTTACTGGAATACATTTTCGTGTTGGCCATTAGGGATGATGTTTGCGAAGCTTTTATCTTGGAATAGAGTTGTAAGACGTTCCAAAGTATTTGGAGGGATCCCGCGGTCATGAGGAGGGTTCCTGTGGAGCAGCTGCTCGCTTTGGGTGGTTATAACCCTGTTCCTGCTTTCTTTGACCTTCAGGGGCCGTTCTTTGCCGTTGGCCATCTCGGGATCATAACCGAGGTGGCTCTTCGCTTCTTCTTTAGGAGTGGCACGAGGCCTTCCCTGAATTTGTCACTGCTTATTTTGGACGTGGCTGCCTCGTGAGGTTATATTCCGACGGCCTACGCTTATGGTACATTGTCTACGATCATCTTTGGTCCATCTTTTCGTCGGGGCGTAGAGCTTCTGGATTTTTGTGTGGCGGAGGGAGGAATTTTTGACCTAGCTTATGCAATGCAGGTATTCCATCGTGGCCGCCACCAGTTCTGGGATGTCCCATCAATTAGCCTCCGCCTTCGACGGGGGCGCCTCTACAGGGAGATTTCTCTCGATAACGCGGGGCTTGAAATGACCATTCTTGTGTCCTTCGAGCGGTTGTTGTAGATGAAGTGTCTCTGTTGCCTGGAGGACCACCTGGTATGGTGGCGCGGTGGAGGGTGATGAAGCTTCTCTTTGTGATGTTTGGAATGGGCTGCCTTTTTCTGACGAATTTACGGGTTTAGGCATTTTAGAGTGGCCCGATATCGTCTGATTGTAGCCCCCTTTTGTAGCACTGGAAAAAAATCCTTCTATAATGAAATGTTTCTGTTCTTTACTTTTTGTTTTTTTTACATATCATTTGTTTGGATGCTTGAATGTGCTTGAATGTGCTTGAATGTCCTGAATGTGCCTGAACGTGCCCTTTTCTTACTTTTCCTTTTTCCTTAACCCGTTGTTTTCTACACGAAGTCGTCATTTTTCTTCACTTTTCTGTTCTCCCCGAGATCGTGGTCTCGTCTTTCCGAGATGGTGCCGCGATCTCAATTCTGGGATCAAAAACTTTCAATTTCCTGTTCTCCTCGAGATCGTGGTCTCCTCTTTCCGAGATGATGCCGCAATCTCAATTTCGGGTTCAAAACTTTCAGTTCCCTGTTCTCCCCGAGATCGTGGTCTCGTCTTTCCAAGATGATGCCGCGATCCCAATCCCGGGATCAAAACTTTCAGTTCCCCATTCTCCCCGAGATCGTGGCCTCATCTTTACGAGATGATGCCGCGATCTCGATTCCGAGATCAAAACTTTCAATTCCTTGTTCTCCCCGAGATCATGGTTTCGTCTTTCCAAGATGATGCCGCGATCTCAATTTCGGGATATGGAATCTCTTTTTTAATCATTGCCTTTATCTCCTTCCCACATCTTTTCAAACTATCAGGAAGTGAGGGCTGACGTAGGCGACTAGGTATTAAATGCACTTATCACGCAGGAGTACCTCTGGGAATCTGGCTTTTCGGCTTCTGTGTCCCGTCAAAACTCTTGGCGTCCTTTCATTTTCCTGGCTACCCATTTAAAGACCTCCAAGCCTCGCCTAATTTTCTCACTTTCTGAAACTTTCCTTTTCTGTTTTGCTCTCCTCTTTCCTTCCTCTTTCTTCTTGGCTATCTCAGCTATCCCAAGATGTCTCACCATTTTGTGTGGCTGGACATCGACATATTGGCTCGTATTCTGGTACGTGTATCCTATTTTGATTTCTGGCCGGCCATGGGCATCCAACACCTTCATTCTCGCCTCCGGGCCGCTGGCCAGTCCTCCTTTTTCCTTAGTTCAGTGAGTGCAGACTTGCTAGTTTGTGGCTGCCTTGCTCGTGCATAACAATCCTTCTGTTCTAGTAGAGACTGCTCTGGAGATGTTTCTCTTGGGAGGCACGCAAGATAATCTGGAGACGTGTCTCACGGTGCTGGAGCACGCTGCGAAAGGAGGTTATTTTTCCGCGGTGTGTGCCTGCGGTATTATAGCTGGTATCCGGTATGGCCGCATTTTTGAGTTGGCTCTTAGGATGTTAAGGATCGCTTCTGGTTTTTGGGGCGCCCGGCTGTTCATAGGTATGACGGTTCTCTGGAAGAACTGGTACGGTTACCACCATCGGCCTGCCATCTTCATGGAATTGAGCCATGGTCGAAACTGTAGGGGTGAAGGGAACGGACATTCGATTGCTTTCCCCTCCCCTTTGACAATGATTCGGTTCATGCCTTGCCGCGATTGCGCAATGGATGAAGTGATCCGATAGGTAATAGGGGGCGGTTTGTATGTTCATCGGCGCTCCGTCCGTCGCCGTTTTGCTTGATCTCGATGTACCTTGCAGTTAGTTATAGCAGGATAGAATAGGCAGCAAGTATTCCCATAGCAGAATTAGAACTAGTGTTTTTTGTAATCGCTTAATGCTGAGATCCTAAGAATTTTTGTAAGGGCTACTAACCCGAGATGGGTGTTTTTGCAAAATCTCAATGTTTCAATCCCCATTCCCGTAATGAAAGTTTGTAATAAACTATTTTTGTTAAAACTTTTCTTGCTTCTCAAGCTTTTCAATTCGATTCATGTAAATGAATCCCAACCTTTCAATTCTAAATTTAAACAAGGAAGGAGATTTCAAAAATCTTTTCACAATTTTCAAAGCTTTCATTTCAATTTGTATCACAAATAGTTGCGATAAATACGAGATAGGACTTTCATTTGGCTAAAAGTGAGTTTAAAACATTCAGTTCCCTATCTTTTAGGGATATGTGAGTATCTAAGAATTTCAAATAATAGTGTCATAGTACGAGCTATAACTCACTTTGACTCATGGTGGAAACTTTCTGTTCCCTGCTGATAGGGATTCTTCTCAATCATAAGTTGTGCATTCCTTTTTATGTGCAAATACCGCAAATCATATCCAGTATTCAATTGAAATCATGAATCACAGTAGCAACGAGATAGAAAATCATGCTTTTGACGAGATATAATTGATGTTTCGAGGTAGCAATTGCTTACTTGTGATTTTGATTCGAGTATCTCCGAGGTCTCGGTCGTTTTTGTCGAGACTGGGTGCTTTTTCTTCTTATTGATGAATTGAGGCTCATTGCCCTCCTTCTGGGGCATTGGGTCGCCTATGTGAGTCCTGCATTATTCAAGCGAGGTTCTCTTCTCTTTTCCTTTACTTCTTTATCTTTTCTTTTTTTTAAAAATCCTCCGTAAGTAGTTGGGGCGGAGGGCCTCCGAACTGAGCTCGGATCTATTAGGCGAGATCCATCGTTAGCAGTTAGGGCGGAGGGCCTCCGAACTGAGCCCGGATCTATTAAGCGAGATCCACCGTTAGTAGTTGGGCGGAGGGCCGACGAACTGAGCCCGAATCTGCTCTGCCGAGATTAAAGTCCATCGTGTACAGTTGGAAGGAAGGGCCCCAACCGAGCCCGGACTCTTAGGCGAGATCCATCGTTAGCAGTTGGGCCGAAGGGCCACCGAACTAAGCCCGGATCTATTTTTGTCGAGTTTAAAGTCCATCGTGTATAGTTAGGACGGAGGGCCCCAATCGAGCCCGGATTGTTAGATGAGATTCATCGTTAGCAGTTGGGGTGGAGGACTATCCAACTGAGCCCGGATCTATTTTGCCGAGTTTAAATTCCATCGTGTAAAGTTGGGACGGAGGGCCCCGACCGAGCCCGGACTGTTAGGCGAGATGCATCTTTAGTAGTTGGGGCGAAGGGCTATCGAACTGAGCCCAGGATCTATTTTGTTGAGTTTAACGTTCATCGTGTACAGTTGGGATGGAGGGCCCCAACCGAGCCCCGACTGTTAGGCGAGATCCATCGTTAGAAGTTGGGGCGGAGGACCACTGAACTGAGCTCGGATCTATTTTACCGAGTTTAAAGTCCATCGTGTATAGTTAGGACGAAGGGCCCCAACCGAGCCCGGACTGTTAACCATTTGCTAAATGGTATATAGCATTTTGTTGAAATCCTTCTTAGATCATAAAGCCTCCTCTTCATTGAATTGAATCTGGGCAGAAGTGCCGCTTTTTACAACTTTCGAAAAGAAACTAGAGACATGGGAGGTTGTCTTTCTGCTGGTGATCATCCACCTATTCTTCAGGTGATCGGCAAGAGCCTCGTACTCAGCCTGATTGTTGGTCGCCTCAAATTTAAACTAAAGGTATCTTTCAATCGTGCTCTCTTCATTAGGCGAGATCAGAATGATCCCGGCACCACTTACGTCTTTGCTTGAGGATCCATCGGTGTCTAGGGTCCACATCTCAACGGGCCTAGTGGCTGAGCTAGCTGTAATGATCTCCTTTTCTTTTCCTTTATCTTTTTGTTGGGAGGGTTTGTCCAGAGTCGGGGCAGGAGTGATCTCCGCCCTGGTGAACGAGGTCTTGGCGATAAAGTCGGCCAAAGCTTGCCCCTTGATGGCCGTCCCTGGCTCGTAAGCTATGTCGAATCCCGTTAGCTATATAGGCCATCCCAGCATCCTTCCGGCCACGTCGGGCCTTCCCAAGATTCTTTTCAGCGGCACATTTGTCATGAGTATGATGATGTGGGCAAGGAAATAGGCCCGTAGCTTCCTGGAAGCTTCTACTAACGCCAATGGCAGTTTCTCGATATTCATGTATCTCATCTCGACATCAGAGAGAGTATGTGAGATGTAATAGATCGGTTTCTGCCCCCTTTCCTCTTCTCGGAGGAGAATTGTCGAGACCGCGAAATCGGATGCAGCGAGATAAACATAGAGGCATTCTCCCTCCCGGGGTATGGACATAATAGGGGGTTCTTCGAGGTGCTTTTACAGCTCCTGGAACGCCTACTCGCATTTCGTGGTCCATTCAAACTTTTGGGCTCCTTTCAAGATGTTGAATAAAGGGAGGCATCTCTCGATTGTGCGAGATATGAATCTTCCCAACAACGTGATGACGCCATTCAGCTTCTAGACTTACTTCATTGGTTCAGGGGGCCTTCATGTTGATCAATGCTTGAACCTTTTTGGGGTTAGCTTTAATTTCCCTCTTGCTTACTAGGAAACCAAAGAACTTTCCTGATAATACCCCGAACACACATTTGCTCGGGTTCAAATTCATGTTGTGCCTTCTAAGGTTCTCAAATTTTTCCCTCAGGTCTTCGCATGCCCTATATCTCAGGTCTTGATGACTATATCGTCGACATACGCCTCCACTTTCATGCCTATCTGATCTCCAAAAACCTTGTTGACCATTCGCTGGTATGTGGCTCCAGCATTCTTCAATCCAAAGGGAATCATGTTGTAGCAGTAGGTTCCTCCAAGGCTCGGAAAGCCGTCATCTCGCAATCAGGCTTGTACATCTTGACCTGATGGTATCCTGAATAGGCGTCTACAAAACTTATTACCCTGTGTCCTGCATGCGAGTCGACTAGTTTATTGATCTGTGGTAAGGGATAATAATCTTTGGGATAGGCTTTATTCAGGTCCACGAAGTCAACACACATCCTCCACTTCTTATTGTCTAACACCATTACTACGTTGGCGAACCATGTGGGGTAGTGGACTTCTCGGATGATCCCCATCCTTAGCAGCTTCGTAATCTCGTCCTGGATTGCTTTTTCCTTTTCTGCCGAGAACTGCCGAGGTCTTTGCTGGATCGGTGTGAACGTTGGGCAGATGCTAAGTCGGTGTTCGGCAATCCTTTCATCGATTCCTTCCAGATCGTCTACTGTCAACGTGAATACATCGAGGTTGTTCTCCAGCAGCTGTACGATCTCGTCTCTTTCTTCTCGGGAAACTTCCTTTCAGACCTTGATGGTCTGCTCCGGATGGGCAGGATTAACCAGTATTTCTTCCAATTCTTTATGAACAGTCATTTATGGTTTGCCACGAGTATCCAAAGTTTCCACTATAATTGGTTTGCCTCAATTGAGTAGCTTCTCTTTACATTCTTCCATGAGCTCATCTTCTATTCCTTTCTTACTTTCCTCAGAGCTTTCGTCTTTTGCTTCTGTCGAGATGTTCTCCAAACTTTCAGTTCCCTGATCAACGGCGAGAACATCATTGATGGTGTTAAGGATGTGGCCTGTTTCTAGCTGTCCTTCTGCGATCAACTCGGCGGTAATTTCTATTCATTTCATCTCGTATTTTTGCTCGGGAGGGGCCAGGATCATGCTGTCGTCCGACTTATTGACCTCGCTGGTGGTAACTTTCGAGATTATATTGACCTGGTCTTTGGCTCCCCAAGCCTGGGTCTGTTTGAACTCCAGGGACCGATCTCCTTCTGTAATAACGAGTTTCGCTTTTAGCTTCTTCTCATTCATTGTTTCTTCGTAGTATGATCTCAAATTGCTCCGGATGCATCCTACGCTGGCAGGTGTTAAGAACTTGACTCTCATGTGTGGGATAGAAGCAACCATTCCTAAGAGTTTCTGGGATGGGGTTCCCATGATCGCGTTGAACTGTGAATCAAGATCCAGAACGATAAATTGTACCATCTCGGTCTTTGTTGCCGTTTCGTATCCCACTGTGACGCTAAGATCCATGGTCCCCTCTGCCCGGACTAAGTAACTGGTGAATCCTTCCAGTGCGATGGCCGTTGGGGGTAAGATGTGCCCGAGACAGACCCATCTCGGGAAAGCATCTGTAGAACAACACATCTCTAGCTGCTCCCGTGTCTATAAGGATCCTTTTGATAATGATGTTGTTGATTCCGAGCTCCACGACAATGGGCTGATTCCTTGCAATAAAACTGTGAGCGAGTTTACCCTGTCTAAAGATGAAGATCTCGCTTGCTTTCATGAACTCTTTCTCAGGCAGCGCCATGGCGAGATTATATAAGATGTTCTTGATCTGCGTCTTGCTGGGTAGCGGCTCTATGATGGTGTGGACCACGTTCCTGTAGTATGGGCCTTCTCTGTCATGAGCGTTATCTCCCGCCATGTTGTTTCTGTTGGGTAGCCGCCCACCTCAGTTGGCCTTGAACTCGTTCAGTTGACCTTCGTCGATGAGCTTCTGGATCGCCCTTTTCAATTGGAAGTAGTCCTCGATTGCATGGCCAAAGTCATTGTTGTAGGCGCATCGCTAGTCATGTCTCTGTAGGCCTTGGACTCATTTCGCATAGGTCGCGGCTCTTGTAACTTCCCCTCGTCCATGAGCACCCCCATGATCTGCTCTTGGCAGGTGTTCAACCTCGTGAAGATCTCCAGTTTGCGGGATGGTATGTTCGTTGAATTCCTCGGGTGGTAGGTGTCCCTTTTCTCGCGGTCATCATTTCTATCTCAGACACGGAAACCTTTACCCCGCTCGTATCGGTGGGCCTCCTCCATTTGCGACGCCTTCTTGCAGTCTTGCCAAAAGGCGGCTAGCGAGACTTGCATGTTGTAGGTGAGATGAGATTTCAAGTCGCCGAGATTCAGAGTGGAAATGTAGCATCCAATGGCGTTCTTCTCATCATGGTTGTCTATGAGCTCGACGGCTTCCTGGAACCTGGCAATAAACTTTGCAATAGTCTCGTCCTTCTTTTGTCGAAAATGCAAAAGGGACATGTCATCGGCGTCGCTAACCCCCACGTACTTGTATTCTTTGAGAAAGAGCGTTTTGAAAGCAGAGTAGCTATCTACCGTGTTCGGTGGGATTCGATGCATCTATATAATTAGAATAATTATGAGAAAATATTTTTTGTGGATTATATTAGTCCACATATCTTCTGATAGGAATAATTTGCAAAATTTTTGCTTTAGAATATCCAATATTTCCTTTATCATCCACTCCGGTATGTGTGAAGAATATTGAATTTAATTCTGATAAAATAAGTTTATATTGTCCTCTTTTAAAATTTTTAGTAGGAAAATAATGTCCTACCTCAAAGTATTTGGTAGCAATTTTCGATGGTTCACTTTTCCATTTGCTATCTTTTTCTTCAAATATTATAAGTGGTTCATAAAATTCTTTTATATGGTATCTACCATAACCATCTAACTCATTTTCATGCGCTTCCATCGCCACTGCCTTAAGGGAACTACCATTGCAGGAGTGACTGGATAATTTAAATCATAATTCGTGGGTGCATGTTCCAATAATGATTGAGGAGAAAATCTTCCTCTCCCTCTATTACCTCCGAATTTTCCTCTTCCACTTCGGGTGGATGCATAATTTTTTACATAATTGTGTCCATTGACTGGACTTATATAGTTCCCTGTAAGAATTCTCGGGTTAGAAAATCAGGAAGGGAGTTTAATTCTCCCTTTATGTATTCTATTCTGAAATCAAAAACTGATAATATTGCTTGCCAACTAGCAAATATTTATTTTTAAACTAAGTTTTTTACATGCTTCTCAATAATATCTTTTGCTGCTTTACAATCAATTCTCTGAATAAATTCTTGATTTATTAAATCATCTTAAAATTTAGAAATATTTTTTACAATAGAAAGCATTTCTTTTTTAATAGTTGCATAATTTTTTTGGGCCGAATCCCATGTTCTTGAATTGAACCTAACTAATTCTTCCTTGTTAGTAATAGGGTTTTTCTGTTTAAGAATCCCACCATAACCAATATCAGAAGCATCAGTTTCTGTAATTTTTTTCCAATTATGATTAGCCAAGGCAAAACTGATTTTTTTTTCCTTTTATTTTAATAGTTTGGACTACTCTAGTATGCTCAGGCCCCCATTGCGGAGAATTTTTTTTAAGACGATCATATAAAGGGGCACTATCTATTGCTAGATTTTTATAAAAATATGCTATATAATTTAAGCTTCCAAGAAATCTTTGAAGTTGAGTTTTATCTTTCATTTCATCAGGAAATTTGTCTCCAAGTTCAATTGACCTATTTATAGGTAGATAATTAGCTTCGCTTATATCATGACCTAAAAATCTTATTTTAGTGTGAAATAATTTCATTTTCTTTTCTGATAAAACTAAACCATTTTGTTGGTTTATACTAAATAAAATATTTAGATGTTTAAAATGACTTTCTATATTTTTTAAAAATATTAAAATCTCATCTATATATACGATTATAAATTCTGAATAAGGATAAAATATATCGTTCATAATGTTTTGGAATTCTAATGGAACATTTTTTAATCCAAATAGCATAACATTTCATTCATAATGTCCAAACGGAACGTAAAAGCTATTTTATATTTATCCTTTTTCGCTATTTGTTAGTCCCACTGGAAAGAAATAACCTAGAGGGGGGGGGGGGTGAATAGCTTATTTAAATTTTAAAACTTTTTATAATATA
>JAOWAN010072778.1:0-11180 GCA_028566635.1 Lobelia cardinalis
GCAAACTTTATTCATGCTCTCTTGAAATCTTCCTCCACTTCTTTGTTCGTGCATTCTTTGTTTGCAATCTGGTGTTTCTTAGGCTTAGATCATCTCTCTTCTTCTTACCACTAATTGTTGTCTGCATTTCTTCTTGATCAAATAATTGGTGCTTGAAGGTTGTCGAATATTCAAAGATTGAGATTTTACGGTAAGTTCTCTATCGTTGTTGTTACTATTTACATTAATGGCGTGTTTGGTTGGGACGGAAATCAGAGGCATGGAGAATGAGGAGGGGAAATTGGATGAGTATTTTCATTTTCACTTGTCTTGTTGGGGTAAAAGTGGGAGGAAGAGGAAAAATGGACAGAAAGAAAACTCCTTTTAATAAAATGCCCCCCCAAAAGTGGCGTGAAAACGAGGGAGAACTGAGAAAGTGTGACCGACACTTTGAAAGAATTTTAAAAGGCTTTATACCTTTCATACCCTTCAAGTGAAATAGTAAAATATGTTTAAAGGGTATAATAGTAAAATATGTGAAGATCAACTTTTCTTTCCTTTCTTCATTTTAAACCAATTCTCATCACTATAATCATGATGAATTCTCTATTACATATATATATATATATATACATACATACGGAGGTGTTTTATTGAGAACCTAAATATTTTAGGAACCAATCTTGGTTATTGCCCCAAACACAATTTATTGAATAACAAAGGTAAGACTTTCATTGCATTAGGTGTGAACACAATTATTATTTTTCTATCATCTCTTTTAAATTTTCATATCTCATGATCTATAACTCGAAATTAAAATCTATTTTTAGATTCTTATTTAAAATTATGAACCATGAAATAAATGCTTTGAACCACAAAAATTAATTTTGTACTTGTGAACCATAAAATTACAATTGTGAATCGTGAAATTCAATTTGTAGTGAAAAATTGCTCGAACCATTAATATATAACTGTGAACAATGAAATTTAATTTATTGTGAAAAATTGCATGAACCATGAATATGAGCAATAAAATTTACAACTGTGAACCATGAATTTAAAAATGTGAACTATGAAATTCAGTTTGTTGAGAAAAATTGTCTGAACCAACTATTCCACAACGGTGGACAATGAAATTACGACTGTGAACCATTAAATTTTATTTAAACTCTGAAGCATGAAATTACAACCGTGAATCATGAAATTAATAATGTAAACTATAAAATCTATTTTTCGGGGCAAAATGAATTTTATGGTTTATTGTATTGATTTCATGGTTTACAATTGTAATTTCATGATTTAGTTCATTTTTTGTTACAAATTAAATTTTATGGTTCACTGATGTGGAATACTTGGTTTAGACAAAAATTTAATCAAACAAAAGCATTCACAATTGTGGACCATGAAAATAACTATGAACCAAAAAATTAATATCGGGAATCATGAAATTCAATTTTGCAATTAAAATAGCATGAACCAAGTATTTCACAACTGTGATCATGAAATTAATACCGTGAACTATGAAATTCAATTTGTTCTGCAAAAATAGATTCCATGGTTCCCTGTATTAATTTTATGGTTCACAGTTGTAAATTAAATTCATTGAAGATCATTAAAATGTTTCACGGCTGGACTAAAAATATCATTGAAGACCTTGTTTGAAAGAGAATTTAATTTTGAATGAGAATCCGTAATTATATTAATTTGAATTATAGATCATAAAATATTTTTATTTTAAAGTAAATCACTTTTTTAGATGAAAGAGAAAATGAGGTACTTCTATAAGATATACTTCTACTTTATTACAGAATTACCACCGGTTAGTGTTTCTCTTCAATTTAATATTATCCATTCAAATAATTGGATCTAAAGGCTCTTAGAGGTTCTTAAGTTCTTATTTTATTTATGATTCTCATTTGAAGAGTGCTCGTGATATGTTATTTGTGAAATACCAATTTAATATTGCTTATGAAATTGTTTCCTTGACTAGCATCTTCATCAACATCAATTAGTCTTCAATCTTTTGTCAAATTTCTCTTTAATCCTCTCTTGTACAGTCACCAAGCTTTGCTTCTTCAATTTGTTCTTCAACAATTTAGCTTGCAATCCATTAATCACATGCTCAGATATCCAAGTAAATTTTTTATCATACCACTAAATAATTTGTCAAAACATATATTTAATAATATTATAATAATATATTACAATACTTGTATTAATAATATAATAAAGTTTTTTGAATTATAATATAATCTATAATATACAACTCAAACTCATTTTATCCCTTAGCGATGAAAAAAAATGAAATGCTATAAATACTGTAGCTTGTTTAGGAATTAGCTTCTTCTTGCTACTGTTTAAAGAACTATAGCATAAAGGCGGATGTGTGTCCGTGGTATCACGTGTCAGAGAAGAGAAAGGGAGAGGAGGAAGTGGGGCCGGCTCTTTTGTCAGGTATTTGAAATCTCCTCGTTATATGTTCGCACACACTCTGAAATGGGTATTACAACCCATTGCCAACACCAAAAACAATCATGCGAAGAACTATTATTCAAACTAAACCAAAAAAAAAAAAAACATCAATTTATAAACACAAATTCAGACAAAAAAAAAAAAGGACAACGAAAAAATTAGCAAAAAACTTCAAAAGGAGAAGAAAATAGAGTTTTCGATCATAAACTTCAGAAAATTAATAATTAAACGACGTCTCTCTCTCTGTATTCAGACTCATCCAGCCTTCCAAGCTTAAGACAAAAGAAGAAGTAAATCCTCAACGCTACTCTAAACAATAACCCTTGACCTCCGCCGTCGCCCTGGATCTTGATCAAAACGAAACATTGAACGTATGTTCAAGTTTTCCCCCTCTCTCATCTCCCGTCGGGAGGGGAGGGGGAGGGGGAAGCAAAGGATATTAAGCAAGAGAGAAGAAACAAAACAAAACTAATCCCAAGAAGGTGGGGGTTATGGCTGCTATAGAAATTATTTATACTCCTCCAACCCCAATTTCGGTGTACTCACCCTCACTCGATGTATGTCAATCTAAGCAAACAAAGAGCTCCCCACATTCACTCTCCTCTGAACAGAAGAGAATTTACTGGCTTTGCTTAATCCCTCCTCCACAAATCCAGAATCTCCGGTGGGTCGTTGCGTCGTTGAGCCCGGATCGAGACGGCGACGGTGTTAAAGTGACTGGAGGAAAATTCGTAGCGGCGGCGGTATTGGGGTCAGTTGTTTGGTTTGGAAAGAGGAGAGGAAGAGGTTGATGGTGCGGTTGTGGTGCTGGTGCGGAGTTTGTTGGAAGTAAGCTGCGATTGGTGGTGACGGTGATGGGATTCTCCGACAGAGATGTGGAAAGGAGAGACACGAGGAGAGATACACGAGATTGAGAGCGGTATAATGAGTGTATGACTTTAGGGTTTGTTTTAGATTTTTTTATATTTGGGTTTTAGGTTATATTGGACTGGGCTGAAATTAATGGGGTGACTTTGGGTTATATTAAATTTAATTGAGCTAGATTAACTCCATTGGATTAAATAATTAATTTAAATAGTAATTAGGATTAGATATAAGAATATACATTGTAGTTCAAAATAATTTTAAAATTTTAAAATATTATAATTAAAAATAAAATAAAATTTTGTTTAAGTTATAAAATAATTTAATTTTCCTAATTAATTTAGGATTTAGAGATTATTAATATTATTTAAAATTTGTTATATTATAATTTAAATTAATTAAAGCTTTAGCTTTAAGTCAATTATTTTTGTTTTATACAATGCACCCTCGAGCATAAAATTTTTTTTAATCAAAAATTGTCATACTCATATTTTTATTGTAAGTCATTGAATAGTATTAGTATATAGTATCAAAAATTATGTCATACTCATATATATATTTTGTGGTTTCGTTGGAATAATAGTTCTTCGCATGATTGTTTTTGGTATTGGTAATGGGTTGTAATACCCATTTCAGAGTGTGTGCGAACATAACCGAGGAGATTTCAAATATCCGACAAAAGAGCCGGCCCCGCTTCCTCCTCTCCCTTTCTCTTCTTTGAGACGTGATACCACGGACACACACCTACTTGAAATGGCAGCTTCAGAAGCTAATTTATATTATAGATATGAGCAGTGAATATTTAATTTTCAAAAAATTTTATTACTTAAACCTTTCTTTGAATTAAAAACAATTATGTGCTTTCGGGCACGGGCTTACCCTAGTATTAGTATATAGTATAAATTATAATATAATATTGTATAGATGTAATGTTATATACAAATAAACTAAATGAGGGTAATATAATCTTTGAAGTGATATTTTCGTTTGATGTGTGTTGACATTCCATTCCATGCAAACCAAACATACGAGTTGACCTTCCCATTACCATTACAATTCCTTCACCTTCCTTTGACCATCAATAATTCACTCCAAAAGATTCGAACCAAACACCACCATAGTGAATTTGTTTTCTACTGAATCCACCTAATACGAGCATCTCCCTTTCATTTCGCTTTAACAAAGAGTAATTTCCATGCATCTGTCAAGTTATACCAACGAAAGAACATCTCCAAACTATGTAACCAATCATGATAGACTTTTGGATCATGAGCGCCATGAAAACCAACAACTTCTAGCTTAGCACCTCTATCCATGTCAGGCAAACGAGGATCTATTGTAGCTCGTGACTTGGGAGTTACATTTTCGTCATGAGGGAGACAATTGATAGAAGAGTCATCTTCCAAGATATGATCTTTGCTTCTCGTGGTTGTGAAGAACCTGATCACAGTTGAGGTAAGCTCATTGACTGAAGTTCTTAATTATTTTAAGTCGTAGGCAACGTTTTTGTTTACGACATGTTGCTCTTCCATGCATTTTCCAACTTTTTGTTGAGATTCGCAGCATTCACCATGGTTGAAGATAGTCGGGACGCTAAGAATATATGACCGAGTAATAGAGAGGGAACTTTTTTTGGGGGGCGTGGCTTTTCTTACTAGCTACAACAGATCTGAAATAATAAAACAGTAGTCGGGTTTGATGTATGAGAGTTTTGGGTCAAATTGGTGTAGAATGGATCTAGGTCGGAGTAGTTTCTAGAATGGATCCAGGTCGGGTTTGTGTAGTTGGTTTCTGCCCGGAGTTTGTAATGGAGGTACAGTCGTCGCCAGTGGGTCGGCAACCTGGGCTGGGTTTGAATGAAGGAGGCGAGGTTGCCAGGTTGGAGTGAAGGGTGTTAAGGGCGGACTCTAGTGGTGAGGTCGTAGCATGGGGTAGAAAGAAAAGGGGGCTTTTTTGCAAGAAATAGAAAAGAAAAGGCTCGAGCTAAGAACGTGAAAACAATTGAAGACACGAACTTCTGCTCTAATATCAATTAATGGCAGAAAAATATAGAATTTTAGAACTAGAAGATGGAAGACGAGAGAGAAGGGGATAGGCTCATATCAAATATATTATCACCTGTGAATAAGGTTGAGGGATTACAACTCTATTTATAGGCTAAAATTATTTTTCTAATAATAAATTAAACCTATGTTACCTGCACCTTTCGAGAAGGATCGGGTGCGGCATTTTAAACTCGATGCCTTTGTCTCAAATTGATTCGGCGGCGCGATACTTCTTTACAGTCCCATCTCTTTCGGCACCTCTACCCGCACCCGTGTTGACACGGGTATATGCTGTACATGCCTAAATTTGGAGGGTTCGGGTGTAACGCTCCAATCTCGGCCCACAATATAGGCCAAAGGCCAAGGACATTACAAGCAATCAGAAGTAAACTTACTATTATACCCTTAATACAATCATCCAAAACATAATAGAATATTCTCAAGTATTTACAATCTTACCTTCAATGATTCTACAACTCCCGGGATTACATCGACGCAAAAATACATATACTATTACAGTCGAACAAAATCCCTCCCCTCAACTCGAGCTACAATTTCTATATCACTTACTTCCAACAATACAATAGGAATGAGCGAACAATGCCCAATAAGTTCACACACATTTCCCTCCGATTTATAAGGAGGGATGGACGCGGAACAAAAGTATATTCTATCAAAAGCAAATAAATCAAAGTTTATCAAAGTCCCACAAGGACGTTTCCATAATTAGTGCAATTGAACATTTCAAACAAACTTTCCTAAATCAACCTCCGTTGCACAATTCAAAACAAGGTTTTTCAATGGAGTTCAAAGGAGGGTGAAAGCAATGAGAGACTCGAATAATCCTACTCCTCGGTACAAAGAATCCGGAAACCTAGGCGGATGGTTACCTCGGCTCCATACTTTAGTGTTAGTGGGTCATTGGCTCCACTTGTCATCTCCTTCTACGACATGCTGGTTCATTTTTGTAGGCTGGTCCGGTCTATTGCTCTTTCCTTGTGCCTATTTCGCTTTTGACGTAAAGAAGAAAGCAACAAAACCTCCATTATTAACGACCGTCCCATGCCTGTTAATAATAACAAATTTATGAGATTTGTCCCAAAAGTTAGGTTAGAGAGAGAAAGACAATCTGAGAGGAAGAGAGAGGGAAACTTTTCTATTTATTTCTCATAATCAAAACATTACACACAAATCTCTACTTCTACCCATATACCCATATTACACTAAACCCCATTGACATAAATGATACTCCATTTTAGAAGTTGTAAAATATTCCAAAATAATTGTCCTTTTATAAATTTATATACACAATTTTTCCTAAATTACCCTTTACTCTTAAAGCATTAATGAATGAACAATTTGAAAAAACTTTTAACTCCAGAGTATTAATTGAAGGACAAAAGTGGAATAATAGAAGATAATTAAGCAAATCTTGGTTTTTATGCTACATCCTAAAAGCACCACTATTGTGGAACGGAGGGATTATATAACACTAACCAAATTCTTGGTACTTTTAACCCTCCTCAAGTTGGAGCAAAGATATCTATCACGCCTAACTTGCTTATAATGAGAATAAAGACTTTACTACTAAGACCTTTAGTTAAGACATCGGGTAATTGACCGTCGGTCTTTACATAAGGAGTACAAAGGAGACCACTAGAAATCAATCTCGATCTGTTTTGTTCGATCAGGTTGAACCGAATTATGGGCAATGTATATAGCTGCTTAATTATCACAAAGCAACTTCAAAGGTCCGGTCGGAGGAAATCCTAGTCCTCCAAGAAGAGAACGAGTCCACATAAGCTCGCTCACAACCAAAGCCATAACTCTATACTCTGCCTTAGCGCTAGATCTTGCAACTACGACTTATTTCTTACTGCTCCAAGTTAGAAAGTTTCCTCCGGCGAATGTGCAGTAGCCAGAAGTAGATCGTCTATCATCCAGCTCAATTAGAATCAGAATACCCTTAGACATCAAGATGACCGTGAAATTCATACAACACATCGTTTTTCGGTGTAGCCTTCAAGTATCTCAACATGCGATAAACTAACATCTATGTGAGGCTCACGGAGATCATGTATGTATTGGTTGACCACACCAAGCATACGCAATGTCAGGTCTCGTAAATACAAGATATATGAGTCTCCCAACTAATCGTTGGTACCTCTCCTTATCAATCTTTGTGCCTACATCTTCAAGACGCTTATGATTAGCTTCAAAAGATGAGTCCGCTAGTTTGCATCCTAACATTCTCGTAGGCAGATAGGTCAAGAACATACTTTTGTTAAGAGAGAAAGATCTCACGAGATGATTTAACTACCTCAATCCCAAGAAATTACAGTAACGGATCGAAATCCTTAACTTCAAACTCTGTCGCCAACCTCTGTTTGATTGAGCTTATCTCGTCCTCATCATCACCGGTCACAATGATATCATCGACATACACCATCAAGATTGTGATCTTGTCGATTTGTCTCTTGACAAACATGATATGATCGGAATTACTCTGCTTAAAGCCGAACTTGATCAAATCTTTCAAACCAAGTTTTAGGAGATTGTTTCTGCGCGTACAAACTCTTCTTGATGTGATATGAGACGAGAACCTAGGAGAAACATCCATATAGACCTCCTTTAAGTTGCTATGCAAGAAGGCATTCTCCCATCCAACTATCAAAGATTTCATCCTAGATTTGCGTCACATAAAATTAGGATTCGAATCAAGTTCATTTTTGCAATGGGAGGAAAGGTCTCTTATAGTCAATCCCTCAAGTCTTTGTGTATCCCTTGGCAACAAGTCTTGCCTTATACACCCGTCTGGCTTATACTTTACTCCCATTGTAGATGTTTGAGTGCATGTTCTAGCACCCTTTCTAATAGCTATAGGAAAATCAAGATCAGAAGGGGAAGGACTAACTTTCGGATCAGACAATTGAGGGGGTGAAGTAGCATTTTCATGTTGTTTGCTAGAGTATGTCAACAAATCTGGCCTATCAAATCTGCCAATCGGTTTCACATTAAGAGGTTCATCCCTCTCCTCTTGTTTAGGAGAATCTTGAGGTATAAAAACATGAATAGTACCATGAACAGAAGAAAAGTCCTTGGTCATTCTTTCATTATCTCTCTCCTCCCGAAAGGGAGAACATGAGCTTGAAGAGTAATAAGGGGTCGACTCTCAAAAAGTGACATCATGACTAACAAAAACTCTACGAGTGGGAGGATGATAACATTTGTACCCCTTCTGAGTTGAAAAATATCCAATAAAGACACATTTAAGGGCGCATGGATCTAATTTTTCACGCGAAGGAGCGGAGTTGTGAACAAAGCAAACACATTCAAACACCCGAAGTGGTAGAGGGTGTATTGAAGTGTTCGGAAGAAAAGATGGAGTCTTAAATTAGAGAAACAGTAGAGGGAAGATGGTTTTTTAAATAGGAGGCATAAAAAACTAGAAACGTGCATAGTAAACATGAGAAACCTAGCAACTTCTAACATATGACTATTTTTCCTCTCTGCTACCCCATTTTGCTTGAAAGTCTTGACACAAGTTATTTGGTGAACAATTCCATTCGAAGACAAGTCTAATACTCAAAACCACCCTCGGTATATTCCATACCATTGGTAGTACGTAAAACTTGGACAACACCCTAATATTGTGTATAAATCATACTATGCAATAATTTAAAGCATTCATACACTTCATTTTTATGTCGAAGCAAATAAATGCAAGTGATACGTGTATGACAATCGATAAAAGTGGCAAACCATCTATAACCAGAATGATCAGTAATTCGAGATGGGTCCTAAACATCAGAATGAATAACAAAAAATGGAGTTGTGCTCCTTTGATTATTAATAGGATAACTGGAACGTTTGTATTTTGCTAGTTGACATGGTTCACAAAAAGATAAATCAGATCTACTACATTATTTAGTTGAAGTAGGAAAGAGATGTTCCAAAACACCAAAAATAGGGTGTTCAAAACGTCTATGCTAAGAACGTAAAGACTTTAAAGTAGAGCTAGTAGATACTTGGCGGGCTATAGGTGGAGATGTAGAGCCATTCTCCGAGACATAGAATTCATTGTGAACTTTATCCGCACCAATCGTCTGCCCGGTCGCTATGTCCTGAAAAATACAATGAGATGAAAAAAAGTGTCACAGAACAATATAGAGACTCGGTAAGACGCTTAACAGATATAAGATTTGAGGTAAAGGATGGAACATGCAATACAAAGTTAAAGATTAATTTTGAAGAACAACGAATATAACCCTTTCCAAAAATAGGCAAAAGGGATCCATCGGCAATGCGAATTGAATCATGTTGAGATGTATATGAGCTAAACAAGTTAGAAGAATGTGTCATAAGATCAGAAGCACTGGAATCAATGACCAAGGAGCTAGAAGATTCTATAGATGTCGATGCGAAAGCCATACCTGAGTGGAAAAAGTGAGAAGAGGGCTGAGAAAAGGCGCTCGATGCGAAAGCCATACCCGAGTAGAAAAAGTGAGAAGAGGGCTGAGAAAAGGTGGAAGGGGAAGGAGTAGATAGCAAATCGCGGATAGCTGTCATCTGAGACGGGATCAGTGATGTTATAGGATCATTACTAGATGTAGGAGAGCCCGCTAAAGCTGATGAGTGAGGACTGTGTTGACGATTTCCTCCTGATTACGACATCTGACATCTACTTCAGCTTCAACCTGATCTCATATATCTTGGAACAATTTCTAGAATATGAATATGTTTTCTCTACCGAACTTCAAACCTCATGAGCGGTCTTGAGAAAAAAATAACTCTTACGGATATTAGGTTTCATTGAGTTATAGAGCCATGTCTTTGACCATTACAATGTTCGATATCCAATCATCAAACTTCGGATCAATTTTCTCAGATAATTTTGAGCTGCCATTAATAAATCGTTGCATTCTATTGGTTTGAGTAGAGAGCAAACAGGCTTTCGACCAAGCTAGATAGTTTGTGCCATTCAATTTCACCGAGCTAATAACAAGGGCTGAGTTGAGGTGAGTTTCTCTATTAGAATCTCGATTTTAACTTTTTCAGCCACGGTGGTTCAGTGTAGAAGCACTCTCAAAGAAATTGAAACCCAATAGCAATCATCAAAGGAATTCTCTCGAGTTAAAGAGAAATAAATTCAAGGAAAATTAAGCAACCCTAAGATCACACCTAATAAATGTATACACACTCCATATACAACAGAACCTAGTTGGAAATTTAAGGGCAGAACTAAAAATGAAACGAAAAAAACGTATACCAGGTCAGTCCGCAGCCAAAAAGGGCAGAAAATGAGGTCGAATCGACACACCACCAACATATGTATAATTAGCTTATAAAATTGAGCAACCTGTCAAATTTTGGTCTCTAGAAAGTGGCCCACGCGCCGGCGGTGGTGGTGCGTGGCTTCGACGAATGTGGCGGCGCGTGCAACGGCAGTTGGAGCTGAAACTTTCACGCATGGTGTTCTCGGATTTTCATGGGTAGCTCTCTAACCTTGATTCTGCTACCAAGTCAGATTTGTCACAAGAGTTAGGTTAGAGAGAGAAAATAGATCCGAGAGGAAGAGAGGAAAATTTTTCTATATATTTCTCATAATCAAAACATTACACACAAATCTCTACGTTTACCCATATACACATATTATAATAAGCCCCCTTGATATAAATGATATAAAACACTAACCCTTTATTCCTATTACTTCTAGCCATGATCAACTATGGGGTCAAAGATCACAACAACAACAACAACAAAGCCTTTATCCCAAACTAGTTGGGGTCGGCTAAGATGAACCATCAATAGTCCAAAAGT
>JAOWAN010072819.1:0-11175 GCA_028566635.1 Lobelia cardinalis
TTCCCAACGGAAAAAAGTGATTTCTTGAAAAGGGTGGGTCGGACCTCTTTTAAGGAGGCTGCCTACGTATTCTCGTTTAAGAGAGAAAATTACTCAAAAATTAAATTAATTTAAATTAAAAAGAATAGCAAAAAATTAAAAAAGACAACAAAATTTTAACGACGTAAATGAGTAAAGTGAGATAATTTTGAATAAAAAAGAAAAAAATTAATTTTAAGAAACTGCCGTTCCGTCGTGTACAAAAATAGCATAACTAAAATTATAATACATATATATAAGAATTAATTTTAGTGCGCTTTTTTAGCTTGAGCTCTAGACCGTCGTACTTGTCCTACCTCTGAGCCGAGCTAAAATGCAATCAAATACTAAAAATAAATGTGTGTATATATATATATATATGTATTTTAAATTTATATTTTCTCGTGCGAGTCCAATCAAAATGGATTTTTTCTTTTTTTAAATATACTAAAAATATATTTATCCTTCTATTTTTCCAACTAAACATGATTATTAGTAATTAAATTTATCTCTCTCATTATTAATAAAAAATATTATTTAATAAAAATAAATTTATTAAAATATATTACTCTTTAATAAATATATATAAGTGTAAAAAATTATTTATTCTGACATAGGGGAAAGATAGCATGTCACAATAGGGAGGAGTGGGGCTGTAAATGAGTCGGATCGAGCCGATTTCTTACGAATTCAAGTCGATCTTTTCATATTTTCTTACGAGTCGAACTTTCACAAATTCGAGTTGAACCTAAAATGAATGAGCTTGGTTTGACTCGTGACGAACTCGCAAGCTGCTTCCGAGCGTTTGTGAGACTTTGTGAATCGTGAATTTTATGGACCTTAACGAGTCTTAACGGACTTTTTAACGAATTTTGACGAATTTTTAACGATTCTTGATGAATATTCGCGAGATTTGCCCAATAAAGATATGGGTCAAAGGCTCACGGTCCAAACTCCTACACCCTAAAAATATTGCCCAATAATTTTTTTTGTGATTTTTGTGCTTTAATCTTCTTTAATTTTTCTTAAATAAAAAAAATTTATAAGTATATTTTAAAATTTATCAACATTAACAATTTAATTATAAACTATACAATATAGAAAATTTTTATTTGAACCTTATTCCTTTAAAATATGAAAAAAGAAATTAATTTACTTATTTGTTCCTTTAAATATCGTACTGACGAATTGAGTCAAGTTCTTAACGAATCTTTAGCGAACCGGCTCGCGAGCCTTGCGAGTCGAGTCAAGTCGAACTCGTAAAATATGACAAACCTAAAAATTGAGCTTGACTTAGCTTATCTCATGAAAGTAGTATGAATCGAATCGAGACGGACTCAAACGATTCAAATTGAATTGAATCGAAAAGTTGACTTGATTTATTTACTGCTATAAGAAAGAGGAAAAAGTACTATTCTCCATATCTTCACCGTCTTACTGAACATGTGTCCATATCGCTAGTATCCAAGAATAATAATTGACGGTGCCTTATATATTATGTAAGGATAATTCTTGATTCACCGCAAATGTACACCGCTAAATACCGATATGTATTGCGGGATTGTACGTCCATCCAAGGTACAACTCAACGATGCATGTCGGTGTATTGCGCTGTTTACATTTACGGTTTACTAAGGCTCAGATCACAAGTTAGATATATTAAAATATTTCAATATCTCAACATCAAACATATTTTATATATTTTTAATATCTTATTCAAATATCACTCAACATCATAAATAAATATCAAATACTTTCCATCTATTACCCTTATCCATACACTCTCACAAATCAAATCAAATCTTTCACATCATATTCTCTCTCCTCTTTTCTCACATTCAAACCTTTCACATCACATTCAAATCTTTCACATCATGAGGGCAATTTAGTCTTTTAGTTCATAAACTCATATCACTCATATAATTTCATATTCTTTTAGTTCATAAACTCATATCACTCATATAATTTCACATTCAAATAGTAAACAGTGTAATATCATCATATATCGTATTCTTGATCTGAACTAAGTAGGACTCATTATGTAAAGCAAACCCACGGTTCATATACCTAATCTAGAAAATTCCTTTATTCGAGGACATCAATTTGGAAAAAACATAATTATTTAGATAATTTAAAGAATATTTGCACTTTTAAATTAGTCAGTCAGATTCTTTTAAATTAATCGTATTTATAATTTATATATTTATAATATGATGCTTCTTACTAAAAATGTTTAAATATTTGATATAATTTTTAGAGAAAACTTTGAAATTAAACTAAACCACGGGATTGGTGAGTCAAAATTGAAGCATTTTCCATTTCACAAGTCCTGTCCTTGACTCCTACGTGCATATGAGGCTGAAAAGAGTTAATTGGATCACGAATGTCATATGATCATATATGGACATACGGTGTATATTATCGTCTGCACCCGTCTGCGATCACAAATATAATATAACATTCACATATCATCCTATATTATTACCACTTTTCATCTATCATCCCTACATTATTCTCCTATATTTATTTCTTACTTAATTTAAATTCAACATATCACATCACATATTATTTAAATAATTTCTTTTTCCTTTCTCCTTTCCTCCCTCATCTCTCTCTTTTATTAACTTCCCTCTCTCTCTCTCTTCCCTAAATATCTAATCCCTAATCTCCTTTTCTCTTTTTTCTTTTCCCTTAACTCCAACCCACCTCATCATAAAAAATAAAGAAGAGTTCACACCACCCAACTATCTCTAATGGCCCAACTGGACCAAAATTTATGTAGAAGAAGAAAAACAAAAAGAAAGAGAGAGAGAAAGACGGAAACAAGGAAAAGAAAGAGCAAAGAGATTTCTTCAATTGTCTTCAAATTAATCAAACCCAACATCCATAACCCCCAACCCAAACTCAATCACCCCCTTCTCCTTAGAAATAGTCCCAGCTAATCATCATTTCTTCCCAAGTGGTATTGTTTTGGGGCCACTCAGACATTCAGCCATTATGATCTTTATAAAACAAGGATTACACACATTTACATACAATCTATGTATAATATCTATCTCTGTCTTCCTATCACGAAAAATAGTTTCTTCCTTTCCCTTTGCTCTTTACATATATTTTTTTCTTTTTGCAATAAGAACTCATATTTACGGAAATGTTTATTGTCAAATTCAGTGATTTTAGATGAGAGGAAAGGCCAGACCACTGTCGAAGGCGGTGGCCGGAGACACAACAGAAGAGGAAGAAAGAAAGAGTGTAGTATCTGTGTATTTACGGGAGAGAGAAAAATGAGATATTTCGGGAAAACTTTTTTTGTTATTATCTCAATAATAAATTGTATATCTAACTATTACAAACTTCCCCTATTTATACAAATGAGCCTATTAGGCATTACAAATAATATATCACATTTCAACTATTATTCTAAACACTCCCTCTCAACTCGTACATGAAACCTTGTGAAGTGTGCGAGTTCAAGAAGCAATAAAATTCAGAAGTCTGCAATCGATGACGAACATTGACAAGAATTGTGTAACTTATCTTGAATGGAGAAATGCCGAAATAGAGTGTGAGTCTAGGAACATTCTTCAAACCAAATAGGATGCCAACTCCAATGGCATTCTCAAAATATCAAGCAAATAAAAATGAAGTCAATCATAACATGTCCACAAAGTTCCCTTGAAACGAAATCTGGTGTATAATCCCGAAATAGCAGCAATGCCAATGTTCAGACCAACAACAATGCTAATGTATACACCAACATAAGAAACAATATGTGGCACATGTGAGCAAAGAGGAATATGAAGCTCCCTCGAAACTGAATAATGGAGTAGAAAGCCGCATGAACTGAATTGTGAATCCAAGTTTTGAATCAAAATCAGCAACAAAGATGCCAAGTAATGGCAAGCATAAGACACGTTGTGCAAAGGATGTGTGTAGAAGAAAATGATGATCCCTCGAAACTGAATGATGGAGCACAAGAAGGCTCCGAATCAAAGTTCAAGCTACAAATCGCAACAATAATGATGCCAATGTCATGGCCAACAGAAGACAATTTGTGTCGATGGCGAATGATGAGGAAAATGATGCTCCCCCTTAAACTGAGCATGGAAACCTCCACAAACTTGAACGTCATTCATGGATAACCAGTACTGAAACAATGTTGAACCAATGCCAGCTGAAATAATGCTAAATCAATGCTGAAGCAATGCTCTGGAGACCTCTGTTTTGGAGTTACTCGACCAACTCAGTGAGTTAACTCAAAAGTGTATAAGACTAGCTAGTCATCATAGTGACTCAATATACCTAACTCTATGATACACAAAAACGAATCATTTACAAAATGGAAATCTAAACAAACCTAATCATAGGCATGAGCTTCGTATCAGAAATTGCAACACAAAATAAGTAAAGATAATTGCTAGATCTGAAGTAAACTTGTGAGATAGTAGGATTCAAACATTGATTGAAGCTATTGATTACTTCACATTTGACTAGTATGAGGAAAGACGTGATTCTCTCGACATATTGATACTACCAGAAAAAATCTTTTTAGCGTCGGAGATTAGCGACGGAATTCCGTCGCAAGAAAATGGTAGCGACGGAATGCCGTCGCTAAATTTCGTCGCTAATTGCGACGGAAAGAGTTTGCCGTCGCTAAGTTTTTCTATTTACGACGGTAAAAAAACCGACGCAATTTTGCGACAATTATATAGCGATCTAAACCGCCGCTAATTACATCATAAAAAATAATTAAAGAAACATAATATTTATAATCCAGCGACAGAAATCCGTCACTAATTACATAATAAAATCAGAATATTTATAATCCAGCGACGGATTTTCGTCGCTACTTACATAATAAAAAATAATAATGAAATCGAAAGAGGAATTAAAGCACTATGAAGAAGTTAACTATCGATTTAAAGATCGAAGATGAGAAGAAGTCCACTGACGTAGACTTCGCTGGTGTGTATGCAGAAATTGCGAAGAGGAATCGCAAAACGAAAAGGAGTTGAAGAGAACGAACCAGAAATCCTAGGAAGTTAAATTTGGGGAAAACAAATTCAGAAGTTTGTTAGTGATAAAACCTGTTGTATTTGCGGTGCTTATGTGATCATGATTCATCGGAGAAATTAAACGCAAATGACTGCTGATTTGGTGATAATTCACTAGAGATTTAAAATGGAAATGAAGAACCCTAGATATTGGAAGAAATCATTTTGATGGAATTTAAGAAAAATTGAGACGGAGAATTTAAGGGGGAGTACGGGTGCGATGTGTTTAGAGAAAAGTAGATATTTGGGGGAAACTTTTTTTTGTTATTATCTCAACAATAAATTGTATTTCTAACTATTACAAACTTCTCCTATTGATATTAATGAGCCTATTAGGCATTACAAACAATATATTACATTTCAACTATTATTCTCAACATTTATCTTCTTGACGAGACTACATCCCTTCTCCCCCCCCCCCCATATAGCTTTCTCAACTCCACTCTGAGCATGACCATCAGTCGCAGCAGCAGAAGGGGCAGGGGCACCACTAGTATTCCCCCCAAGTGACAAACCCCCATTAGCACACATGTGCGAATACCCACCAAATTCGTGTCTTCCGGACTCAATGGACTGAGCCGCAAAATTTTGAGTCGTACAGAAGACGAGTCATCAACCTCAGACCCCGAGTTAGCCAAAAACGTCGCTGAAACGTATTGGCAGCGATATTGACCTGATTATCGTGGAAGTAATTACCTGACCTACAACCACCGCCGCCGAGTGGTCGTAGATGTGAGTCAAGGAGGAAGAGTCCTGAGTTTCGATCTGACTACTGTCGGAGTATCGCATCATCTACGTCGTATCTTTGCTAGCTATTTTTCGAGGATGGATTGATTGGGTTCGAAAATGATCCAGTCTGGAGTGGAAGATCGCTGGCCGGCGAGTCGTGATGATAATGAAGGGAAAGGGGAAGAGTGAAGTGGGTTGCATTTGGGAATCACGAGGCAATTTTTGATTCCATTGTTGAGATAAACATATATATGGAGAGGAAGAGAGATAGTGAGAGAGAGAGAGATGCTTTAACACTCTTAAGGGTAAAACAGACTTTTTATATGAAAATTAATATATCTCATCTACTCCATTTATACTTTATCTGGTCTGATGAACAGTGTTGTCTGCTATGATATGTTACGATCTGCCATTCGTGATCCAAATATTATGCAATCGGGCCAAAAGTATCCGATGGCACGCGTAACACGTAACTGGGGAATTGAATACTATTTTTTACAATAGTAATATATTAAATTATAATTTTGTGTAATAATTAAAATAAAAATAAAAAAATTGATTAAAAAATGAGATTAAAGAGAGATGAAAAGTGAAAAATAAAAAATATTAAATTTAAGGAGAAAAATGGGTATCCAATCCCCACAATAGATTAAAAGTGTAAAATTATATGTTTAGTAATGGGATCCATTCAACAATAGATTTTAATAACCATCGATCATGAGTTTCGAACCTAGCAGATGGTTTCCACGTTTAACTTATGTAATATTAGGAAAATGATCAAATATAAACCATAAATATCGTACAAATGTGTAAACTGTTGTATCTTAGTACTTTTTTATTATATCTTCGTTAATTTTACTGTATCTTAATTTTTGTTGTTGTATCTTAATAAGACTCCGTTGTATGTTATTACGTTTTTGTTGTATCTTCGCATCTTTGTTAGTTTGTTGTATATTTACGAATATATTGTATTTTAGTATATTTTGCTGTATCTTATTTGATTTTCTTAAAAAATTTATTGTGTTGAATCTTTATTTTACAAAATACTGACATTTAACTAACATACAATAAAAATGTAGTAAGATACAACTGATTCGTACTGTTTGTACGAAAAAGTAGTTTGTAGCGGAATAAGCCACTGTAATATTATATATATGGTTTAACTAATATCCCCACTAGTTGTACAATTTTAGCAATGTCCTCATTTTTATTTTTTCAAAATGTCCTTACTTTTTAATTTTTAATATTTATTTGAAGGGGTAAAAATGTTAAAACCGTAAATAGAAAAATGTGCTTCTATTTAATGCATGTAAAAATTACATATGCAATGATTGGAATATTGATTAGGGTAATGATGAGATGATAATTAATTATCAAGTACATTTTTCTATATATATGGTTTTGACATTTTTACTCCAAATAAATGTTAAAAATTAAAAAGTGAGAATATTTTGAGAAAGTAAAAATGAGGAAAATGCTAACCTACTACAATTAATGGAGATATTAACTAATTCTTATATATATATATCTATATATAGAGAGAGAGAGAGAGAGAGAGAGAGAGAGAGAGAGAGAGAGAGAGAGAGATCAACTTTCCTCTCCACATTTTTGGAACAACATTCGGAAAATACAGTTGATGGGAATCACACAAGTTGACTGACCCATGTTCTTTTAGACACATTTTTCTCATCTGGTCGCAACAAATTTAAAATGACACGCAACTGTGAGTGTGTTTCAGTTAGCTCCAATCAGGTAGTTGATAAAATATAATGGGTTAACGTGAAGGAACTCCTGTGATTCACGGGGTTCGAGGTTTGAGCCCCTCTCTCTTTATTTGGTGATGGATAGCCCTCCTGACGTTAACTCAGTTGGCCTTCATAAAAAAAAAATGGTCAGAAAGAAATGAAAACTTTTCAATGTAAAATATTAATTAGTTAGAAGACTATTTTATCCTCCATCAACACCCACCACCATCAACACCCTACCACCACCAGTCAAAATCCATTCCCACCACCACCATCCCTCATCAAATTCACCCCAACCACCAGCAGCCTCATCACAACCACCACTACCACCCTCATCAAAATCACCACCACCCTCATCATTTCAAGAAAAACAAATCCAGATGAACCCAACAATATTGAGGAGAGCGGAAGGCATAAGCATACTATTACAAGCATCTGGCCGGAGCAAAGACATCGCAATCGGCCGCAAAACCCACGAATTGGTCTGGGCATCAATCCGGTACAAAATCACAGCTCTGATCTTTCTGCCGCCGCCCTCTCCCTTTCCTCCATAAACCACCATCACCTACACTGACTTCAGCCACCCCATCCCAGCTTCATCTCTCTTGTCTTCACTCTACTCTCCATATTTGTATCTGGGTTTGTCTCCACCCGATCTCTTGTGAAATCAAAAGTGGTAATGTACGGGATTTCACCCACTTGAAAGGGCGGACGAAAGTGTTGAGACTTTCTGCACATTCCTTCCCATCGGTGTCTGCAAAACGGGGCCAGATCCAGAACGAAGAACTGGTTGCCGACGAGTTTCCATTGCATGAGCTTGGAGAGCTCGGAAGTGGTAATGTACTTGCATAAACAAACCCTAGATCTGGGGGGTTGAGAGAGAGAGGTCGATTTGTGAAGGAACAGATCTACACATCTGCCGAAAGAGAAGAAGACCTAAACCCTAAACCTGTTTATTCTGATTTTGCGTCGGGGGTAGGGAGGCGGCTAGGGTTCGAGAGGAGGAAGGGGCGGGATCGGCTTGAAAGAGAAGGAGAGACGGCCATGAGTATTTGTTTGGTTCTATTCATCTCTCTCTCTCTCTCTCTCTCTCTCTCTCTCTCTCTCCCCTTTGTATATCTCTTCTCTCCCCTTCTTTAGAGTAACATAACAGTTACATATCTGAATTTTTGTTCAATATCTGGCTTTTAGATCTCATCTCATTTCATCCCCACAATCTGGGTTTTGCTATAGATCTGAAACTGGGTGAAGGGTTGGTGGTGGTGGTGTTCATTTGTTGTTTTGGGTGCTGGAATTTCTCCTTCCTGGTGTTCATTTGTTGAAGAAAATGGTACTTACAATCCGAGATGGTGGTAGGGTGTTGATGGTGGTGGTGTGGATGGATTTTGACTGGTGGTGGTAGGGTGTTGATGGTGGTGGGTTTGGGTGTTAAAAATGAAGGCTTGAAGTCCGGTGGTGATTTTACATTGGAAAGTTTTCATTTCATTCTAACCATTTTTTTTTTATGGAGGCCAACTGAGTTAACGGCAGGGGGGTTATCCCTCACCAAATAAAGTACAAGGGGCTCAAACCTCGAGCCCGCGCGTGAACTACAGGGGGGTTCCTCCACGATAACCCTTTAATATTTCGGAAACAAGGTACTTGTGTTACTTTTGCTGTATCAACTGTAAGCATTTGAAACTTTGTGTTACTTTTGTTGTATCACCTGTAAGCATTTGGAACTTTGTTCTCCCTATGCCTTCTTCTAATATGGCTGTTTTCAAAAGAATTGAGAATGTGAGAATTCCTTTTCAGATTCCTATATCAACGGGCCTTATGTAGTTCACACGTTCACACATTCACATGTTCACAACTACTATGAAGTGCAAAATTTATAGTTATTAATTTATTGCAAATATAAGAGTGCGATACAATTTTTCTTCTTTTCTTGTTCTAAATTAAGGTTGCAGAAATTTTTTTTAGTCTATTGTCTTAGGTCTCTATATTTCGGACACTACTAAAAAGAAATATAAAGATAGCTAAGGCAAAGATAGCTATAGACAGTTTCCATCGCTAATCAGCGACGGCTTCCGTCGCTTTTTTCCTTTTTTCCGTCGCTAATTTGTCTCCTCGAGTCAAATGAAGGTCAAAAAAATTAGCGACAAAAATTTTCGCTGATTTTCCCGCAAATCCGTCGCTAAACATGATGTTTCGTCGCTAAATTGTTGGTAAATTAGTGACGGAATCCCCTATTTCCATCGCTAATTTTCTATTAAATTTTCAAACCAGTCGTATACGCCCGTCCCCCTCCATCTCCCTAACCTAATTCTCACTCTCACTCCCCACTCTCCCTCTCACTCCCCACTCATCCAGTCTCTCTTCTCCTTTTCCCTCTCTCACTCTCACTCCGGCGAAGGCACGACACCGCCAAAGAGTAAGCCTCTCTCTCTTCTCTCTCTCTCTCTCTCTCTCTCTCTCTCTCTCTCTCTCTCTCTCTCTCTCACACACACACACACACACACACACACAAAACATGCAATAATCAAACGCGCACACACACCGCTCGTATTTTATTCATTATGTGTTTCTATATATTTTTTAATTTTTATAATTATATGTTTATTTGTTAAATTTTATGTGCACAATTATAATTTTTGTTAAGATTATTAACTGATTATTTATGTTATAAAAAATATTTATAAATTATAAGACTGAAAAATAAGTAAATTGAAATTGAAATTAAAAATAAGATTATTAAATGAATTTAAACAAACCTAAATTAAAAATAAATAATTAAATGAAATTAAACAAACTAAAATAAAAATAAATAATTAAATCTGAAATTAAAAAAAAATATGCACTAAAAATTAAATATTTAATAATCTGAAATTAATACCGAAAATAAATGATTAAATAATCTGAATTAAAAATTAAAGATCGAAAAAAATTAAATATGAAATTAAACTAAAAATAAACTATTGAAAATTAATTATTAAATAATATAAATTAAAAATTAAAAAACAATTATTAAATAATCTGAATTTAAAACTAAAAATAAAAATTTACATTAATTATTAAATAATCTGAATTTAAAATAAAAAGCAAAAGACTAAAAATTATTTTATTAAATAATTCGAAATAACTCGATCGAGGTTTTAGAAATGAATTTAGGATTCATTCAAGCTTTTAGGTTTTATAACTCGATTGAGGTTTTAGAAATGAATTTAGAATTCATTCAAGCTTTTAGATTTTATAAATTGAATGGGGTTTTAGAAATTAATATAGATTCGAAAGTAATAACACGTTTAAATTAATTAAATGAAGTAAATTAATCATTAAGAATAACTAATTACTAGAATTTATAAGTTGATTGAGGACTTAATTAGAAAGTATTTACGATAGTAATATTATAGTTAATTACGTAACTAATATAAATTATTAAGTAAGATTAATGAATATAGAGTAATATGATAAATTAATTATTAGTGTATATCAACTTATATATATATATATATATATATATATATAGGAAGCTATTCAAATGAGAACCCCAAATAATAATCAGAATCTAGGAACCTTTAAGAGCCCTTAGATCTAACTATTTGAATGGTTAAGATTAAATTAAAGAAAAATAATAATTATTGATAATT
>JAOWAN010072840.1:0-11173 GCA_028566635.1 Lobelia cardinalis
CTCTCTCTCTCTCTCTCTCTCTCTCTCTCTCTCTCTCTCTCTCTCTCTCTCTCTCTCTCTCTCTCTCTCTTCCTTCGTGTTCTTCTTTAGTAGATCTATATCTTTCTTTTTTCCTCAAAAACATTTGAATATTTCAAAAAGAATTCTCCTAGTTTTCAGAAATAGAAAGATATGGTTGCTAATGAAGAACCAAAAGAATTGTCTATCTGGTGTGAAAATGATTCACAAAATGAGCAAGCAGACTTGCTGAAGAGACTTAAACTGCTTTTATGGAAAGTCTTGAAATTGACTCAAACAAAACTCAATCCAAATCATTTCAAAAAGGACCTTCTTTCTTTGATCCTTCAGTTAAGAAACTGAACGAAACCATAAAAGTCCCAAACTATGGAGAATTCATGATCTACAAAGCTGAAGACAGTACATATACTCATCTTCCACCCATGAATCACATTTCTAAGCCAAAAGTGGTTTATGAGACAAATGAGAGAGAGGGAGGTTTCAAATAAATCAAAAGCTTTTGTTTATGAGTCTACTATTTCTGAATATGTACCTATGGATGTGCTCGAAGTGATGAATGAGATGTACATTGAGTTTGAAAAATTACAAGTTAAAACAAAAGAGTTTTACATGATCTGCAAGTTTTCCAAACTGTCAACTCTATACTAAGTCTTGAAGTGTAAACACTGAAGAAAGACTAGAAAAGTTGAATTTACTTAGAGATGAGAAGATTGCTTTTGAGATTCTGAGTGGAAAACTTAATGCACAACTTGAGAGCAAACATAACACTATTTTGGAGATGTCTCATACTCTGAATTCTATGAAAAGCTCCAAGGCATCGGTGGAAGCATTTTTAGATAGCCAAAGATCATACAGTGATCATTCTATTCTTGGCTACAAAACCAACAGCGAGTATGAAGTATGCACAATATATACCAAAAAGTCAAAAGAATGTGACTGTAGACACTCTAAGGAGCATTTCCCTGAGGTATCTCATAACCCTTTGGGGAAGGACTACACTAAGGTCCAAGATGAGTACCCAAAGAACAATGGTAAGAAGAAAGGAAAGAAACAAACTAAGCTGGATGATTCAAGTAGCAAAGCCTATGATGACAGGCTTCCCAACAACAAGCCTTCCGACGGAACCCTTGCTCCATCAAAGGTTTTTAAAGTTGCCAAAGCCAAGGGAAAGTCACACATCAAAAGGTCTTTGGCCAATAAGATGACTCAAATAAAGTTTGTGCCTACCGAAATTTCTAAATAGGGTAAGGCACCTATGGTTGAGACTGAGGAACATGCTTTTGATAAGGAATTGCCTCAACAGTCAAAATTTATGTGTTGTTTTCTGTGTGGTGATAGTGACCATCAGGCCGTAGAATGCCTTGAGAGGCCCTCTACTAGCTCCCCAATTAAGGAATCTTCTAAGGGGTGCCAGGAGAACTAATCTCCTGGACCCAAAGAATAATAAAAGGGGACCAATAACTGCTCTATTTGTAGGTCCGCTATATGGCTTTGGATGAGTTGCTTGATGAATGGATCTTGGACAGTGGGTGCTCAACTCTAAAATTGGTCAAGCAGAAGTCCCCTCAATAATTTTTGGTGGCTGGGTTCCCTCAAATCCTCTCCAAAATTGGTCAAGCAGAAGTCCCCTCAATAATTTTTGGTGGTAGTACTAAAGTTAATGTAGGGTATGGTTCACTGATAAGAGGACCACTTGAGATAACCAAGGTCTTCTTAGTCAGTAACCTTCATCATAATTTTCTAAGCATCTTCCAACTCTGTGATCAAGGTTTGGAGTGTGTTTTCTTTAACTTACGGTGCATTGTAAGAAACTCAATAACTGGTTCAACTGTGCTCACTAATTTTAGAAAATCTAATGCTTATTCAATAACTCTTTCTGAGCTTTCCGTTAAAACTCCTATTTGTTTGATTATGACATATAAGGATTTCTCATCTGAATTTCAAAAACTTATCAAACTCTCCAAAGAAAACTTGGTGATAGGACATCCTTCTATAAACGGGCATCCTATTGAAAAATGTAAAAGCCCACAAGGGTCTTTTAAACCAAAGTTGCCTTTCAACATCTAGACCACTCCAATTGTTGCACATGGACTTATTTGGACCAATAACAACCTCCTGTTTGGGTAGCTCCAGACACAGCCTCGTAGTTGTTGATGATTATTTAAGGTATAATTGGATAGAAACCATGCACTCATAAGATGATACATATAAGGTGGTGACACAACTATTCAGGCAGCTTTCAACCATGAAAGAGACATATATAGTCAATGTGAGATCTGACAATGGAGGAGAATTTACAAGTCTAAAGGTTGACCAGTACTGTGATGATCATATGATTGATCACAACTTCTCTGCCTCCGAAACCCCTCACCAGAGCGGAGTAGTTGAGAGGAAGAACAGAACACTTGTGGAAGCAGCAAAGACTATGCTTTCAGAAGCTGGATTACCCAAGTACTTTTCAACAGAAGTCGTAAACACAGCTTGTTTCACTCAGAACAGGTGTTTGATCAACAAATTTCACAACAAGACACCTTATGACATCTGGAGAGGAAGGCCTAATTCGAATGTAGCTTTCTTAAAAATCTTTGGCTGCAAGTGTTATATCCTCTACACAGGCCAAGAGAGAAGAGGAAACTTTGATTAGAAAATTGATGAAGGAATTTTTTTTGGCTATGCCAAGCACAATGAAGGTTTTTGAGTTTATAATAAGAGAACTCTCTCTATTGTTGAATCTGTACATGTTTCTTTTGATGAAAGAAGTTTACTTCAGCCTGAAAGGGCTCAAGTCAATTCTGATGACTTTGATGAGAATTGTGCATATAATAATAGTGATCCGGTCAATGATTCTTCTCAAGTTCTAGTGATTGAAGTTATTGCAAAAAACCTTGATAATGCAACAGATAACTTCCTATCGGAACAACTTGACATCTTTCCACCTATGTAAAAACTAACCCTTGAAAACCCAACACCTTCAAGCTCTTCAAGCCATGATACAAATCCAGAAATCCCTAACATTCCAACAGAAACCTTAGCCTCAACCTCAGGCCTAACCAGAGAAGTTAGAGAAGCAAGACACCACCCCATTTCAAACATCATAGGTAGTGATCCATTTATTGGGAGGAAATCTAGAACTTCTCTAAGGGAAGAAGGGATGCTAGCTGGTAGATTTGTATCTCAAACAGAGCCTAATACTGTAAAAGAAGCCCTGAAGGATCCAAATATGGTAGCATCAATGCTGGAGAACTTGGAACAATTTGAAAGATGCAAAGTCTGGGAGTTGGTACCAAGGCCTCCGAACAAGCCAGTGATTGATGTCAGATGAGTTTTTTGACTACACAGAACAAGTCAAGAATAGTTGCTAAAGGCTACTTGCAAGAGTAGGTGATGTGAAATTTCCTATCACGAAAACAACGCGCAAGAGAACGCGGTCAATCAAGTAACAAAGTGAACAGTAAAGGTCGATCCCACGAGGACGGATGAATTAACACTTTAAGTACTTGATACTAGACTTCTATTCTAATCTAAGTAAACGAATTGTAGCGATGGTTTATGAACTAAAATTACTCTACTATTGTTAATGAGAATTCAAGGTTGTCAATCTCAAAATTGCAATTAACAATATAAAACGATTAAATTGCAAAGGTGAATGTCGAATCAAGGTTGTCAATCTCATTTCTAACTCCCAAAATGAAACGAAATATTTAAATAGTGATTAAACTAAACACACCAATCTCGAATTGTCAATCCTCAATTTGCGTAACTAACAAATGATTAACTAAAATGAATAACTATAATTCAAGAATCGGGGTTGTGAATCCCTACTCAAAAACACACAATCGATATAAGACAAGCAATACGCAAGTAAACAATTGTCAGATGTAAATTTACGAAACACAGGTCATCAATCCTTGTTGCTTGCAAAACTCCAATTGATAATTGCTAATCTCCTTGGAATAAAGAATATAGAATAATACTCTCAAATACTGCAGAAAATACAAGTCTAAAGTGCTGGAATAATGAAAGAGGCGAGAGAGAAACCCTAATGATTTTCTCTTACTTAAATACTTAAGTATTAAGTATATAAAATCTCTAAATATTCTTTCCAAAATAGAAAATACACAATAAATAATAAAAAGGCTAATTCATTTGTGTCTTGGGGTCTTCATATCAGAATAGGAGTCCTTGGCACGTCCTTAAATGAGTCCCAGTCAAAAACGGAGAACCGAAACAGGAAACGTTCTAAATTAGCCGCTAGGACCCCTATAGCGGGAATTTCCGCTATAGCGCCGAAAATTAGTGCTATGGCAGAATTTTCTGCCTTTTTCCAGGTTTTGCACTTTAAGCCCCTGAAGTTTTGAACTTTCATGAATATGCACCTAGGCCCCTGTAAATACCAAAAACACATATCAAATCATAATAAAACGTTCGACACTAACTCATTTAAGTACGGAAAAGAGTCCTAAATAAGTATATAAAATATACTTATCAATCTCCCCCAAACTTAAGTTTTGCTAGTCCCGAGCAAAAAACAAAATAAAAAACATAAACTAACATAAGGCTCTAAACGAGACGAAACTACAAGACTCGATTAACAACTAGACTAAAAAATAATAAGATTAACAGCCTATGCTTCCAGATCTTCTTAGAGATGTCGTCACATGCCACCAACTCATAGGAACAATACAACTCAATGCCATCATCACACATCCACAGTATTTGTCTAACAGATAAATGATACATCACAACTATGTATATACACAAACACAATACAAAAAAACATGACTTCACCTCTCAGTGGATTCACTCCAAAGTATCGTTCAGAGTGTTTTGGCTTTCAAAAGTACTCTCAAAAAATCATCACAAAGGCAATCTCATAGAAACTTGACTTAGACCAAACAACATCTCATCATATCATGCAACAGTTTAAACAAAAGCTGATAAAGTGTAATGTAGTGGGGATGAGGGTTGTTGTTTAGCTCTAGAAGGAAAGAAAGATAAAGGCTAGAAACAAAAATGGATCAAGAGGCATGAGATATCAGATATCAAGAGTATCAAAGCACACGACATACAAAATCACAACATGCCAAACCGGTTCTCTCAATAACTATCATCTCACTCTTGGACAAATATGATAATTAGTTCTCCTAACTCTTATTCTTTCCATACTTTGAATAATAAGGCACTTTGCCTACTTTCCAAACCTTTTTTTTATATGCAGATATATATTTTTCGTTTTCTGTTTTTTTTTTTCAAATATAATAATACAAGAACAAAACAAAAACTAATATAAGCCCTCAATTACTCATCACATCCCTCACATCACATAACTCCAAAAAGCACACTTTTCCCAACTCCCCCAAACTTGGGATCTCACATATTCCAATATAACCTCAAATCTCATATTTATGCCATTCAATGATCCATATAGAACAGGGTATGTTAACAGAGGTTAAATGAAAGAAATACGGCTAAATAAAGCTCACAGGGGTAACTAGGGGAATAAAATGAATATAGGGTCGAAAGGTATATCATGAAGGCTTATCCTATTCAGCTAATGTCAACGTGCATGCACAAATACAACATGATGCTATTTGGTCACAGTCAAGCTTTAGAGATGTACACTAAGTGAAACTGCACACACATGAATCGAAATAAAGAGTATAGGCACAAATCTCACATGGGGTGCTGATGTCATCATGCTATTAAGTGTGTGAGTGTACAAGTACATACTAGTCATATGAGCATAAACTGACTTTTTTCGGTGAATATGTGACAACAACAGTTCGAGTGATTCGGCATACAAAAATTATAATTATTACCAGAGCAATGAAAGTCTAACATCAAATTCATCATCGAGATCTCATCGAAAGTGTAAGACTAAACATACTACATAATAATAAAAATGACAAACAAACATATAAATATGACGCATTTCTTATCCACATTCCCCCAAACTTAGAACCAAGCGTGGTCCCCATGTATCAATACAAAATAAAGGATAGGATGAGAAAACGTCCCTGAACTAGTCTCGAGGTAGATATCACCCCTCGCTTTACTCCTCCTCAGCAGCATCCTCGGATATAGGGTCACTCGATTCGATCACATCATCAGCCGCACTCGAACAATTCAAGCGGTGGACTATTGGAGTTGAGCAGCCTGGTCATCCGGCTCGTATCGCCTCGAATCCGACTCACCTCAGCCAAACTCCTCGGTAATTATTTCAACGCCAGATTGGTGACACAACTCGGTGATGAGGGTCGGGAAATATAAACTCACAAAGGTCCCTCGAGCGCAGTGGGAAATCTCAGAGTTCAGTGGAGCACCCGAGTCTATCCAGTGATGCTTTATGATGCGGTAGAGAATGACGCAACGAGAGTATGGGACCTACTTAAAGTGGCTTATCGGACTCATCCCCGTGCTTAGGAAATGCAACCAAGACTTGACACTCTTAGGCATATCCTTTTGAATGAGTGTCGGCTTGGTGGGTGTCTTACCCCCAAGCCTGGAACCTAGCAGATAAAGAGTGTGCATCATATCTGCTTTATCCCCAACCAGGTTGATCGGAGGGCTAGGGCTAGGATAAATCGGATCCTGTAAACCAACCAATATGTTAATACCCCGCCCAGACACATTCACCTCAATGCCTCTGACAAATACTGTCTCCAACTCTGTAACTGTACCTAAACTCGCCTAAGCATTAGAGTAAAACTCACGCACAACCTTAAGTGCGTAGGGTGCAACGGGCTCGGAGCAAAACGACTGCCACCCTTAGTGCTCAATAGTTTTCTGGATATCCAGGTACTCGCCCGGATGGTGTCTTGGTATCTCTCCGAGGCCTCCGTGGATATGAATTTTGTAGTGTCATACTTAGGCACACACTTTCGGCGCTTGAATGTCATCGGGTTCGAACCAGAAGCCATATCAGCAAAACAAACAAACAATCCACACACCTTCGTTTAAGCCCAAACGCAGACCACTAACTAAGATACACTGCTTCCCGCACAAAACAAAACGAACTATAGCCAGGTGCACAATATATCAGCACCCACAACAATACCCAGACCAATTGGTCGATAAAATCACGACATCCTTAATAAAACCCACAGTAAGGACTCCAAAGAAAGCACCCCTGGTCGAGACTGATGAGCACAGTATGATAGTCCCACACACAAATCAAAACTGCTGCCATAACTTATCACAAGCAAAAATTACACTCGCAGGCAATTGGCAACGGTGCACAGCCCAAATCACAACAGGACTTCAACAAGCAATAGCAACTGACAATCCTAGGCGAGTTGTTGAATCATAACATAAGTAAACTACCAACCTTGGACTGCAAAAATGTGTCTTGGGAAGAAATTGGAGACGACGAATCTGGAGTAGCTCCCTGTGCTAGAGAATCTGAAGTGATGGTGGCGACGGTCGGAGATTCTGTAGGCTCAGTGGTTGTGATTTGGGTGGTTACGATGATAGGGGTAGATGACGGTGGTAGTAGGTGGTGGTGGATTGGTGGCGTGGCTGGAGAAGAGTACGAGGGAGAGAATAGAGAGTAGAGAGAGAAGACGAGGGAGAAGTGAGAGAAGGGACTGGAGTGATTGAGGGAAAAAAAGGGTAGATGGAATTTTAGGTTAGGCTGGGTATGGATACGGGTTACATGGGTATAGGTGAGTGTTAGTGTAAAGTCCCGAGATTTTACCTTTGCAATTCCCGAATCGTCGGGGAGCAAAAACGATAATCAAAATAAATGTGCTATTTTTTTCCTTTTATTTCGAAACCATAATTTGAACATTTCATGATATGGTTGCTTTCAAAATCAATAACAAAATACATTATACAAATCTAAAGGAAGCAAACCAAAATTAAGTTAATCAGAGCATCTAGTACTCTACATTTTACTTATTATAAATTTCATAAAAATATAATTCATCTACAACCTTAAAGAATCTCTAATGTCCAACCGAACACTTCTAGTCCAACCCCCGAACAACACCTTAGAATCGACTTCTCAAATTAAGAGAGTACCTGAAAGAAGAAAGGGTGAGCAAAAGTTGCCCAGTAAAGAACTCTCTATCGCCACAAGCGGTGATAAAGGAGAATACTCGATCAAAGGCGATACATCTATTAACTTGAAATAAGTGTTTTAAAAAAATAATAGATAATGACACATAACCAATATGTCGATCCAAAGATCAAATACGAGATACGAAGACAACGGAGAGCAACGAACCAAAATCAATAGCAAACAATATCAAAAACAAATTCCATAACACCACTTGAGTCGGCCAAATGCCCAAAATGGCTCAAACACCAAAGCACCACTGCAGATGGCACTCAAACCACTAGCCTCAAAAACAAACCAACAACCGGTATTGCATAAGTCTACTAGTGACTATCAAATAGTATCAATTATAACACACTCAACGTATGTATGGCCGAGTCCAAAATAAATCAAATCAAATCTCAGCATTTTACTGAGTACAAATCAATCAACTTTCGATAACAAATTGAGATAGTAAAACAAGAATAAGACAGATACCAAGGAACAAGTTTCGATACCAAATCAAATATGCTATACAAGTTAATGTGTTATTGGAAATAATTCAATAACCGATCAAGAAACCAGATGAGAACCGAACTGAGGTTGTCAATATCGATAATTGAATCTAGACTTAACAAGTGTCAAGTGACACAAGCCAAGCATCAAATCAGATAGAACAAAGGGGGAACGAATACGAACGGAGACAAGGATCCCTTACCTCGTGCGCTTAAATCCATTCCATATTCTTAGACTTTACTCTCATAATGAATTACAATGCTTCAAAGTGCTACCGAGTAATATCATTTAAGCACGATGAGAAAATAGGAAAAGTAGGGAGTCAATACGTAAGAAATAAATAGCAATAGAATCTGAGCATATTTACACAAGCACAACCTTAAGAAAATTGAAAGATGAGAATATTAACAACACTTTAATTCATGAAATCAGGTCCATTAGATAGCCCTCAGAAAGTCATTCAATTTAGACTCCGAAAATACTAGATTCGAAGTTCAGATGTATTAATTATGGAGTAAATAAAATACTCATTTAATAAACCTATCAATCGTTCAATGTTATGAAAACTGAAATTCTGGGAGAAAACTACAAAGAATAAGATTACAAAACTATTTTACTTGACAAGCTCTCGAAAAGTTAGTCAAAATAGACTCAAGAATCGTTTCGTTCCTAATTCGGATGAATTAATTACGACATATTCAAGTTAAGTCAATTCCTATAGTCATCAATCACCGCATTTACAAAAATGAAATATTTGAGAATTAACCACAACAAATCAGTTTCCAAACTAAATTTCAATGAAAGGCTCTCAAAAAAATGATCGATTTATACTCAAGAAACATCATGTTTCAATCTAAATAACCAAGTTACTAACTATCAAAATTAAAGACTTTAGAGTAACTTAGTCATGTTTAAAATATAGTATCTCTCTCTTCACAAGTGATTAAATTCTCATTTTATATTTAAAAGAGAGATTTCTGAGTTATGTTTCTAATCACCTCTTATAAGCCTCAATCCATTAAGTATTAAAGTGTTTACAACAGTTTTACTTAAAACTTATTTCAAAATCAACATCAATGCATCACTAAATTCATCAAATATTAGGGACTTGTTCAAATATTATAAACTTTGCATATATAGGTTATACACATCTAGGGCTTCAATATAGACCTTAAAAACACTTGATTCATGGTTGAAAACATCAACTTATAGGCAATCAAACTCAATGCAGATGCACAGATTTGCTGGAGCAGAATCAAAGCAGCAGCAGTTTGAACGAATAGTTTAACGTACGTCCAGACCTCTAAATTTAATGAAATTTTACAGAACAACACATAACACGTTGATGAAACACATATCCAAAAATCAGAATTTCCAATAATCCAATCACTACCGGTTAATCTCGGAACTCAGGCCAAAAATAGGGATTGAACTAGTTTTAATATAACTTTTGATTCTGATAAATAAGGTCTAAACTTTTTTAGTGCATAGATTACCGCCAAGAATTTTTTTTCTGTTACTGTGTAATTCAATTGAGCTTCATTAAGAAGTCTATTAGCATAATGAATAACATGGGAATTTTTACCAATCTTTTGTGCAAGAATATCTCCTATAACAAAGTCAGAGGCATCACACATAATCTCAAAAGGTTGGGACCAATCAGGTGCAGTGAAAATTGGTGCAAAAATTAATTTTTTTCTTAAGCAAATTGAATGCTTCTAAATATTCTTTGTCAATTATGAATTCAGTGTCTTTAGCAAGTAAAATACATAATGGTTTCGATAGTTTTGAGAAATCTTTTATAAATCTTCGATAAAAATCTGCGTGTCCCAGAAAACTTCGAACAACTTTAACTGAAGTGGGAGGAGGTAATTTCTCAATTATTTCTATTTTAGCTTTATCAACTTCAATACCCCTTTCAGAAATAATATGTCCTAAAACAATTTCATGGTCTACCATGAAATGACTTTTCTCCCAACTTAAAGTTAAGTCCCTCTCTCTACATCTTTTTAAAACACAATTTAAGTTCTCAAGACATTGGCTAAATGAATCTCCAAATACTGAAAAATTATCTATAAATAATTCTACAAAATTTTCAATCATATAAGAAAATATGAAAAATATGCAACGTTGGAAAGTAGATGGGGCATTGCAAAGTCCAAAAGGCATTCTTCTATAAGCAAATGTACCAAATGCACACGTAAAAGTGGTTTTTTCTTGGTCTTCAGGTGCTATAGGTATTTGATTATATCCAGACAAATCATCAAGAAAACAATAATATGCATGCCCAGACAAGCGCTCTAGCATTTGATCAATGAAAGGTAATGAGAAATGATCCTTCCCAGTAGCAGCGTTCAATTTCCTATAATCTATAACCATTCTGTATCCAGTGATTAATCTAGTTAATACAATTTCATCATTTTCATTCCTTATGATTGTTACTCCTGTTAAGAAATAATATACACACAAGATGAGCGTAGCGGAAATGCGTATGCTTAGGTGGATGTGTGGACATACTCGGATAGACAGAATCAGAAATGAAGATATACGCAGTAAGGTGGGTGTAGCACCGATTGAAGAGAAGATGAGGGAACACCGGCT
>JAOWAN010072878.1:0-11170 GCA_028566635.1 Lobelia cardinalis
CAATTAAACTTTTAGATTTATAAATTAATCTTAGGTTTAGTTAATTTCTTACTAATTTCTTGTTCTTATATGTATTATGTGTCATAATATTTCTATTGATATATGTATTATGTGTTATAATATTTAATTTTAAGAAGTTCGTAGAATCTTACGATTTTACGATTTCGATCTTACCCCCCTTTTCGATCTTACTTAAGATCCCGATTTTGACTACCTTGCATGGTTAACTCATGGCTCTACAACTCAAAGGAACCCAATATACGAAAGAGTTACCTTTTTCTACCCACTGCTCGAGTAATATGGAGCTTGATAGAACATATATTCTCACTCCGAAAATTGTTCGAAAGCTTATGAGATTTGGAAGAAGGTCTGTGAGGCCGTTTAGGGTAGCAAGTCATTGGCTGAATTTTATTATGAGTTTATGGGACTGTGGAAAGAACTAGATCATTATTCTATCTTTAGAGCGGAGTAGTCAAATGATGCTTAGGTCAATCAAAAGATTGTGGAAGAGGACCATGTGATTGATTTTCTTGCCGGTATGGATGATTACTATGATGCAATCAAGACTGAGTTGACCGGGCATGTTCCAGTCTCAGGTGTTCCGACTGCCAAGCTCGTATTTGGGGGATGGGGGGAACTCGACGAGATACTATGGGTTCTCGTCTTGAACCAGTCTGATCTCCCGCCGGAGTTGCTAGTCCATCCATGGTATCCTCCATTGTTGATAGGAATCCAACTATGTGCGACCACTGCCACAGGTCAAGACACTCGTAACAGCTGCTTCATGCTTCATCCTTACCTTGGTGGCCGTGGTTCTAGACGTGTCAGAGGCCATGACCAAAGGGGAATCGTCAATGTAATTTAGCATCAAGGAACAACAACAATAAGGATTGAGGGAAAGGGTGTAACCTTATACTCCTTTCTATTCCCTTATCAAACCATATTGCACATGATATAGTACCACACACATATTTACAACTCTCACCTCACATTAGCTATAATACCAAAGGTCCCTACATCCATAATACTCCCCTGCAAGCTAGAACATATATATTTATCATGCCAGATTGTTACAAATATATTCTACCCTTACACATAGTTGGACATATATATTTATCATGCCAGCTTGTTACAAATATATTCTACCCTTACACATAGTTGGATTCCTATCAACAAGCTGGCATGATAAATATATCATCCCCTTCAAGCTGGAACATATATATTTATCATACCACACACACATTCACTGCTCCCTGAATCATTAGCTGATGCGTTCACAACCGTGAATAATGCATCAGATAGCAAATCCAAATCCTTGCTCGAAGCAAGTTCGATCGATTTGCATCATACTCCTTATCTAAACCAGATATCCACTCAAACATCACAAGCTTCTCTCGCTGAGCCCTCATCTCTTCAATATCACGTGAGGTTGGCATCATGGTATTAAAGTCCTCACTTGCACTCTTGAAGTCATAATAGTAATTCATGAGTTTCTGGCCCTTTTGACTCGGCCTATGAACCTCTACAGATAGGTTATATAGCCTATTCAAATTACTCGCCCCCTGAGAACCACTTGTGGAGGAAGTCCCACAATTCTTTCACCGTCTCCCAATGTCTCGTAGATAAGATTATCTTCTTATCAAAGCAATTCAAAATTTTAGGGAACATTTTCTTATCATTTCGCTGTCATACTTCCTTGACCTTCACATCTTTAGGACACATCTCTGTTAGTAATCTATCCATTTCCAAGCCACCCATGTTGATTTTCACTAAGAATTGTCATTTCGCAAAGTTAGACCCATCCGCCTTAAGCGTAATATCTATCAATCTCGATTGAGTGGATATAACGGTCATACTTTGTGCAACATCCTCCACTTGCTTCCCACCCTCACTCATGACTCCTCTCGTTCATCGATTAAAAACACATAAGCAAGTGGTGCAAATACAAAAGCAAATGGTACAAGTGGGGCTATTCACTTTCTAAAACACCTATGAGAACACTTTCGATGATAGAATGAAGGCCAGAAATGGCTTATCCATACAAATCCGAGCTCCCATCGAAAAAATGAAGGTCATTGGATCACCGGCTGCAGCAGTTGCCTACAACGGCACGTGGTGGCTCAGACTGCGACAGGACCGGTGGCAGAAGAAGCGCCTCTCTTCCCTGAGCACAGTCATACCTTCAGATCTTCCATCGAATCTCCCAGTCTCAAGATATGAACAAATCTACACCAAAAACCCATAAAAAAACCTAACTCTCCCTCAGTTTAAAACTAACTCAAACCAGCTTTATATTGAGCCATGATACCATGTAATTTAGCATCAAGGAACAAGAAGAGTAATGGGTTAAGAGAAAGGGTTTAACCCTATGATCCTTTCTATTCTCTTATCAAACCATATTACACTTGTATATACTACCACACACATATTTACAACTCTCACCTCACCCTCACTAAAATACCACAATGTTCCCTACATTCATAATTGTCAATACACTGGAGCCTTAGCGGAGACCCATACATCTGGTATCGATACTCCTTCGTCATATCGCTCACATAAGTATGGCTTCCGTATTGACGTCTTTATATTCCTCTAGCTGATAGAAAAGGCGTTACAACTTGAACTCGACTTCCTTTTTACTTTGTTTCTTATGATTATCTATCTCATTCAAATTGTGCCTTTGTTTCCACTTTATCTTCTGTTTCTATCCAATCAGGGTTGGCAAGATGCTATATGTGATTAGAAGTGGAAGAGTGTCATGATTGAAGAGATGAACGGTTTTAAGAAGTGCGATACATGAAATCTCTTACCTCTTTTTATCGATTAGAAAACTGTTGGATGCAATTGGATATATACAGTAATATATAGGCCGGATGGATTGGTTGAAAGGTTAAAGGCGAGATTCGTTATCAAGGGATACACATATACTTGGATTGACTATGGGGAGACATATGCTTCTCCTACCAAGATAAACTCTATTCGGATCATACTTTATTGTACCGTAAATCTAGGATGGAATCTCCGTCAACTTGATGTGAAGAATGCCGTTTTGCATGGAAACTTAGAGGAAGAAAGTCTACATGGATATTTTCTCGGGCTTCTCGTCTCACATTACTGAAGGGAAGGGGTGTAAGCTTAAGAAAGCTTTGTCGGGGCTGAAACAAATCCCCTATAGCCTGGGTTGGGAGACTTCACATTGCTATGTGCTATGGTGAAGTTTGTATTCTATACGGTTCTGATTGTATATGTCGATGACATCATTGTAATAGGTGATGATGAGAATGAGACGAAGTTAATCAAACGGCGGCTAACAACTGAATGTGAGGTGAAATACTTGGGCTCGTTATGGTACTTCATTGGGATTGATTAGATCATATCGTGTGATCTTTCTCTCTCAATTAAAGTACGTTCTTGATCTCCTATCTCATATAGTCATGCTGGGTGCAAACCTGTAGACTCACCTTTTGAAGCTAATTATAAGCTGACCGGATGTTTTGGCAGAAATGTTGATGAGGAGAGATACCAATGCTTAGTTGAGAGATTTATATTGTAATACCCTAACCCGGACTTAGCATTAATTGAGATTACATAATGGTTTTACTTAAAAATTGAGTTATTTAGTGGATTAAATTAATGAAACGAAAAGAGAAAAACGGGGAATATTATTTATGGGGTGTTGGTGCAACTTCATTGTAATTGAAAAAAAAGAAAACTAAAGAAGGGAAAACATGTAGTATGTTTAGGAGAGCCAGAACGGGCTTTAGGGGATTTGTTACATTTGGAGAGATATATGTCTTTGGGTATCGCCTTTGCCGCCAATCATTAGTATTCAATCGACCAAGGACCACTGACCGAGCAAAGACTTTATATTTAAATCGAACCTTGAACTTCCAAATGAAATTGTAAAGTGGAAAGTCAAGTTGTGTATGTGGGCAAAGAATTTTAGTGAAAAACAAAAAGACCCCCGACTGTGCATGAACCAAAATTCAACGATTGGATTGAAGATATGAAGGACGGAAATAAGAAAACTGAAGTAGTAATTCTACAACCGACATGGATTCTCTATTTGTTGAGATTCCTTACAAGGTGAAATTCCTAAGTAACCCTCCTCCCTAACAAGAAAAGCAGCAATTGGAGCCTTATGAAAACTAAAAAGGGAAGCAAACGAGTAAAAGAGAACTTAAGAGGAAAGTTCCTTTTTCAATGATCCTCCCAAAATCAAACTCGATTCCGAAGCCCAACCTTATAACGAACGTGGGGATAGAAGAGGTGAAATGAACTAGAAATGAACTTTCATGGATTGACATACGTGATAGAAAGACTTGTAGATGCATATCACCCATTATGGGTTACACCAAATTTGTTCTGAATAACTCTATGCTAGAGAGAATCAGATTCCAGCGAAAAATGCCATAACCACTTGCCAATGAAAGAAACATTTTTGATAATCAAGTTCCCAAGCCCTAAACCTCTCCTCCTTAGGCCTGCTCACCATCTTCTAGGCCACCAAATGAACCTTACTTCCCTTGCCTATTCCACACCACAAGAACCGACGCATGATCCCCTCTATACGCGCGGCTACCCTTTATCTTACACAGAGACAAATATTTGATGGGAATACTAGACAAACATGAGTCAACGAGAGTAACTCTCCCCATTAGAGAATAATATGCACCCTTCCACCCACGGCCTCTAAAACACCTTATCAATAATTGGATCCCAAAACTTAGTCACCCTAGGATTCCTACCTAAAGGAAGTGTAAGATAGGAAAAAAGACAATTTCCCGAAAAATTAGCGTACGAACTTAAAATCGAAGGTTCAACATTTATGCCCGCTAAAACATACATGGTTAAATTGATCTTAAGCAAAATGCAATCTTGAAGAGTTGAAAAACGGTAAGGACATTCACAGATCTACCACGGCCCTTGGACAATAATAGCATAGTATCGCCGGCATTAAGGTGAGAGACCTTCAGGCCATCATTTTCTACCCTACAGCCCTCTAAAACACCCCTCGCTTCACTCCTCGAGAGCAACTTGAAAGAAAAGGAGATGTCGGATCCCCCTAGACGAAGTCCTCTTGAAGCATGAAACCATTCCATAGGCTCTCCATTAACTATAACAGTGAATGAGGAAGAGGAAAGACGCCCTTGGATCCATCTGCGCCATCTAGAGCCGAAACCTTTCCTATCCATAACTAGATCAAGGAAACGCCAATTAACCTAATCGTACGCCTTTCGAAAATCCAACTGAAGAATTAAACCTTTCCTGCCCCTTCTACTAAGATCATCTACAACCTCATTAGCCACTAAAGCAACATCAGTCATTTGACGATCCTTAACAAAAGCACATTGAGCTTTAGAGATGGTATCATCACTACCTCTCCAAGTCTGTGAGAGAGCACCTTAGTAATAATCTTGTAAATGCTAAGGCTAATGGGCCCGTAATCCATAATCTTGAGAGGCCTCTCAATTTAAGGTAAGAACCCTAGTTTTATTTATTGGGTTGATTTTATTTCTCTTGGATTAAGAGTTGTTAGGTTTGTTAAAAGTGATTCAACTAATGAGAAAATAACATGAATTTCAAACAAGTGCAGTTCTTGTTTTGACCTTAATTACGAAATTAATTGATACTAATCTACTTGATGATTTTTTTATTTTTTCTAGATATGTGTTATGTGTTCGGTAATTTTTCATTAAATTTGGAGTTTGGGAACCATCTCATACAATTCATAAAAAACGACTATTGTTTTAATCATGTTACAAATATTTTGGGCATCTGTTTTGAGTTTGATTGCTTATCAATTGATACTCTCAAATCTGAATGAAGTGTTTCTAGGTTTTAACCTGAAGCCCCTAGATGTCTACTTTCTAAATATGCAGAGTTTGTAATATTTGAACATTTGTAGAATATTTGGTGAATATAATTCCACAGTGTATTGATTTTGAACAAGTTTTGGTAAAACAATTGTGCAAGCTTTAATACTTAATGGTTGAAGTTTATGAGATGGATTAGAAAGGTAACTTAGAGACCTTTCTTTTGAATGTAAAATAAGAAATTTAGCATTTATGTGGACTGAGATATTAAGGCTTATGTGTGACTGCTATGCAGGAAAAAACATTTTGATTCTAATGTGTGACTGCAGGAAAAAACATTTTGCTTCTAATGTGGTCAATTTTGTAGTATTGGGACAAGCTTTTGGATGCAATTGAGGTAAGGGAATTTTGAACTCATTATAAAATTGTGGACACAACCTTGTTTGCTATTTTCTTGAACTTAAGTATGGTGTCCTTATGCTTGTTATGTCCTTGGGCTTGAAACAAAGTCTTATAAGTTATGTTTATGCAATTGAATTCCATATTTCGTGAAATTGCAACATTATATGGGATTGTAGGAAAAGTGAATTTGGAATAAGAGGGAACAAAGTGAATTTAAGGTTGTGAAGTATGAGTTGGTTTAGAGTTGTAATTGATATGTTTTCTCTAGAGAAAGACCCAAGATAAAATCCCCTTGGGTGGTTAGTTCCTAGCCGAAAGTAGGATTATCTCATGGTTGGTTCCTAACCGTAATTAGGATTATCTCTTGGTTGGTCCTAGATGTAATTGGGATGATCATTAGAGATGAATGATTGAGAAGTGACGGTAGGTGAAAGTGGCAAGTGAAAAAGTTATTCATTTATGTATTCTTGCATTAGGAATGGTTACTTTTGATATTACTATCATTGACATATATGAAACATATTTCTTAATGTGTGCATGGCGACCTATGTTGAGAATTAAGGTTCTCTTATTGAGCAAGTTGAAGCTCACCCCTTTCCCCCAAACATTTCAGGTTTACAGGTTTTAAAGAAGATCAAGTGAACGTGGAGTGTAATTATTGCTACCTGTTTTCAAACATTAAGATGAAGAACGTGAAATAATGTGCCAATGTGTGTATATATATATATATATATATATATATATAGAAATTTACGATCCTTAAGCTGTCTATAAGTATTGTGTTGCTCTAGTCTTTCAAAGTGCTTCTAATGTTACAGTTATGAGTTTAAAGAAGGCTTACGTTTGAGTTTTGTTTATAAATAGAGGTTGTACTTTATGTTTGTTTCCCGGTTAATCCAATTCTTAATGATCAACCGAGATATAAGAATGATACATTTGTATACATATTTTACTAAAGGCATTTTAGCCTATTTTGAAATGAGTGAATGGTTGTATTAAAGTTTGTTTTTAAATGAGAAGTATTTGCTAAATTTTAATTGCAGTGTTCTATGTTTGTCTGATTTGGAAAATTTATATCAGGAGTTTGGTTTGTTGGATTGCCCTCAAACTTTTTCACAAGTTACTTCAGCAAGTCTTCTTATCCCCTCTAAATTTGTAGAAAATTCTAACTCCTGGAACCGATTTTAATAAAATCATGGGAGACTGTTGCTTTTTGAAAACTAATGGCAATGTGGCCCTCCATGTTTTCTAATTTACATGCGGTCACTCGTCACACTAGCATTTATGCTAACAAATTGACATGCAAAGGACATTATAGATCACCTTGAAACTTTATTGGACTTCGAAATTGCCTGCAATTAGGGGGCCTTGTTATCTAGCAGAGGAAGTATTTCACACATCAGGTGAAAAGGATAGAGGTGTAGTTGGATAGAGTTGGGGTCTGACTTGGGCACTTATGAAGAGTGAGTCTCTATATTTATGGAATGGGCATTAAGCAGAAAAAACTCATTCCATTCTTCAGATGTATTTCTAATTTGACCCATTCCAAAGAATTTAACTATCAGATGTTAGGACTATATGTAGTTACTAGTTCTTCAATCTTATGTTATCCATATTTGATGCCACCTTCAATGTCCTGTAGTCATGGTAGCCATTCTTGTCCATAATTAGCTTTAGTCTGACGTAGCTGATAATGAGTGCAAATGATTTGCCTTGTTCATGCACCTGCTGGTGAATAACTTCTAACTGAGTTGGACCCCGATTTCGTAAGTTTAAGTTCATAACTTGTAAGAAGATTTCCTTTTTATTAGAAACGTTTTTTAATCTTCTTTTCTTGAAATGGGATTTTATAATTTTGTCTGAGAGCTCCATTGTTTTGACACACACACACACACACACACATGCATACGTACACACAACAGCCTACAGAAGACAACACTTGCATGCAACATTGTCCTAGTATGTCGCTCTGCAAAAAGAATGCAAAGCATACTACTCGTGCAGTCCTCGACCGAAATGTAACATATTTATTGAGAATAACGAATATCAAACTATGCTGTAGAATAGGAAAAGCTCCATAAGTATGGAAAGGAAGCTTTCATGAAAAACTTAAATAAGAAACTACTCTTACCAGAATCCTAATGTTTATTATCAGGTAAATAAGAAAGAAGAACCGTTGGATATTAGCTGCAAAAAGTTATTTTGGTGGACGCGAATATTGTTAAGACTTTAAAATTCTGGTTTGATCTCAGCAATGTCTTGGTGCTGCCAATATGGTAGTAAAAGATTGTGCACAAACAAATGTCCCCTTCGTCCATTAGGACCTACTTGTGTAAGGGTATCCATATGAACAAACACCGCCAGCATTTTACTCTTGGTATTTGTTAATGCTTTACACTATTAACCTAACCTTTCTAGTACTATTTACATTTTGGACTTGATTTTCATGAGCCTTGGTTTCTGGTTTGCTGTAAACAGGATCATAAATAAGCAAGTCTAGGCTGCATATTGGGATTTTCTAAACTTCGGTGGCAAATTTATGTGAATAAAGTTAGAAGACTATTCTTACTGTATTAGCAGTAGTTCTGATCTCTTCAACCCAAATCTTTAAAACTATCCATAACCAGACTTTTCAAGTTTCCATAAGTGTACTGTTTGCTAATAAACGTATTTGCCTGTTGATTGGCAGGGTGCAGCCAATATGAGCTTGAAGTATTATCAAAGTATTTGTTCGACATATGACATGGTCAAGCAAGGTCAGAATGACATCCCTTCACGCTTTTCTCTATTTTTCTCTCAATCGAATTGTTAAGCTCTCCTTAGAAGTACAAAACAACTAACCTAATATGTGAACATATACGACTGAAACATCTAATATCCAAGCTGAGGATTACGTAAGGTATGACAAGGGTTTAAGTTCTTGGTAGCTGAGGATATTTTGTGATTGAATTAGCCTCGGTTGTGCCACAAAGTGGATATAGCCAACTGCCTGGGATACCCATCCTGAGTTGGCAATTGGGCTGGAATTGAATTTCACCAAAGCCACTTTGTGGCCCCTCTGTTCCCTACCCTTGTAGGAGATTCTGGAAAATTGGGCTTTGGTTTGACTGGAGATTTTTTATGACTAGTGAAGATTTTGCGGATAAGAAAGAGGATGCAATGCACTTAGCTGTATTTCCTCTAAACACCCTGGAAGAAGGCTTGATATTAAAGATAGTAACTCCATGCATCCAATGTCGTTTTCAAATTGTTATTCTGTCCGAAAAATGAGTACGGATAGACTCCATTGGTCTGTAGAACTTGATTTACTTGGCATATTTTAATCTTTCTATTTTTTTGGTGGAAAATGCAAATAAGGGATGGGGGCGAATGCTGGTAAAAGGAAGGAACGCTCAGTGAAACTAAACTTTACATGTGTTATTTTTCCTGGACAATTGTTCTAATTTTAGAATGACTGATGGCTATTTGTTCTGGGTGGGGGAGAACATTTTAGGAAAATAACCTTAGCTTTATACATTTCAACTTTTTCTTTGTTTTCTTTGGGATGTTTTTTCTGAGTTTAGCCAGTACCTTGGTCATATTCTATTAATGTATTTAATGTTATGTCCCCAAAGGGCATGGAGTGAAATGACAGAGGTGCCGGGTAGTTAGAGATAAAGGAGGGAAGAGATTCCAAATCATAAATCAGATACTGCGGGTTACTTTCTGTCTAATTGTTTGCCAAAGTCCAAACATATGTAGTATTACTTCCTAAAACTCATCTTAACACGTGATTACTGCTTGAACACCCCCTTAAATTCAATGTACTTGTAGCATATCTTAATTTACGGTACATCTACTATGAAATCATCTCAATAGGTATACAAATAAATGGAAAAGGGAATTTTACTTGGAAATATAACAGGTTGATCTAGATTAAATCTTTGACTAATTCAGTCCCTTTGAAATTCCAAAAGAAAATAAAAAGCGCGTAAGATAATAAACTCTCCTTTTGAGTAAAAAAATTAATCGAAATCTTTACTTTATCGCGCAGGGCTCCAAAAGGATCATACTTTACAACTTGAATATTTGTTTAAAGATAAAGTTCACAGAGCACCAAAAATTTGAACACTGCTCAATATGATTTTCTTTTCTTAATGCAAAAGTTAGTTTCGAGGGTGTTTCTTGCTCACCAACTAGCTAGCATGATTATTAGGAAAGACTTTGATTGACCCAATAGAAAGGCCCCACGTATACAAATTAAGGGACATCCTAATCTCTAATAATTCACAAAACTTATATACTAGTAGCCACATGAAGCATTACTAATGGAATCTGCTTGTCTCTCTTCTTTATCTTGGTGAGGGACATGTTATTAAGTGTGTGAGAAAAATTCCCATTTAATTTTTCGGAATCTTTTGGTGGTACAAACTAAGTTCATTCTTGTATTCCTACCTCTATTTGCTCACCGACGCTGACTATTGACCATGACAAAACCTCATGTGGCATGTGCACTTCTGTGATTTGGTAGTCTCATAGGTAAAATTATATCAGTATGATTGCAGTATTTGTAGGATCCGTGTTCGGTAAGTCGATCCTTGATCAAACTTCCATGTTCAAAATATTGACATGATTTATGCTGAAAAAGCAACTTGCACTTTCATGGAAATGAGTTGATTTGCTAATCGTGATTGACAGAAACAGATGGAATGATGGATTTTTAGAGTTGAGGAATATGAAGGTACGGAGTGACGAGGTTCTGTAGAATGTAAATTGTAATAAGATGTACTGAATTGTATGAAGATACTGCAATGAGATCAGACATGACATGTTGCATAGATATCTTTTTTTGCTGGCAACTTGACCTTTTCGTATAAATTGATATCTATCTATCTATCTATATATATATATATATATATATATATATATATATATAGAGAGAGAGAGAGAGAGAGAGAGAGAGAGAGAGAGAG
>JAOWAN010072899.1:0-11167 GCA_028566635.1 Lobelia cardinalis
CCACTATGTTGGAACCTTGGGAACCCTTGGAAATGAAAAGGATTGAATAGGCGATTAGGAGAACCCTTGGAACCATTCAATTGGAACCTTGGGAACCCTTGGAATTGAAAAGGACGGAAAAAGCGACCACCGAAACCCTTGGAACCACTCTGATGGAACCATGGATATTGAAAAAGATGGAAAAGGATAGAATCATTGGAATACTGAACTTTGTACATATGATCGGCGTGATCACGATCAAATGACCACATGTGATCATCATACGTGAGCACAAGTTCATCACGTGTAACAACCATAAACAAACAGAAAGATATTGGAGTATGGCAAAGTAACATAGAAATAGGAAAAGTACCCGTTCAAAAGCACAATGACAAAGTAATCTACTCATACCGAGCATCAACCTAGCAGAGTATATCAAAAACTAAAGAACACTATGCACGAAAATTATGAGCACATAGGCTCAATAGAGGTGGGACATTGTTTTCAAATTTACGAGTGTGCAGGCTTAAAGGGGGGAACATTGTTCAAACTTACAAAGCTCGCAGGCTCAAGAAACAAAATTACGATCGGCGGAGGCAGAAGCAGCCCTGGTAGGTGGATCACTCAGGTCCCAACGCCTTCAACAAGCTCGGCTCTGCCACCACCATCGACGTGGGCAAGGAGGGAATGAAGATTGATCCCTCGAACATTTGGCACGGTCCATTCAGCTCGCCCTTCCTCTTGGTCGGTTTTGTGAAGCTCCACTAGCTCGTCATCAGTGAGGGGGATAAATTCATGAGAGCCACGAATGAGATCGCTGTAAGGAGGTTCCCTCGCCCATTGTAGAAGTTTGTTCTAGCACGCTATCGCTGTGTGCATATCTGAGCACATGATCGTGGCCTTGATCATAGTAGGGCAGGACCTGTTGCGATACAAACTGGTCAAATTCTGCAAAAGCCTTGAAATCGGCGACCGCTTTGATGGATGCCTCAAGGACAATGGCCGCCCTATGATCCTCCAACTCTTTGTAAGCATCGACCTCCCTCTTCTCAGCAGCACTGGCTAGCTCGGCCAAGTTCTTGGAATTCTTCTGTTCTGTGTCTAAGGAACCCTCCAACTCAGTGATCTTCTTCTTCAGCATATCCACATCCTCTAAGCTCGCGAAAAGATCCTTCCCTTTTTGGATCAAAGCAATTTTTGCCTGATCAAGGCCTGTGCTCGCATTAATGCCTGCTCCTTCATTGCCACCACGATAGAATTGAGCTGAAAAGGATGACAGGAGTTAGGCTTAGAAATTGAAAATCAAATAACAAAGCAAAGAATAGAAAGTATACCTCGCTAGAAAGTAGGCCAATGCTGTCGGCCAAGGTGGAAACATCCTTGTCCAAGCACCTATCGACTAGCCCCTAATCAATGATACGCTCCTGGAGGCCGCGACTAGCGAAGACCTGGGGAGGGTTGCGAGCATAGACATTCAAGCCTCTGGGCTTGGGAGGTTGGCCAAGCTCCTTGCTCAGCTTCACACAGTTGGCCCATGCAGTAGGAATAGACCAACCCTCCCTGTCCCATCTCGGCTCTATAAACATGCGTTCATCAGGAGCAGGGGCATACCTTTTCCTCAGCTTCTTTAAGGGGGGCGGCGACGAAGGTAGGTTCCTCCTCGGCGAGCCTTTTGCTAGAGCCCTCAGCCGTATCCACTACAATCACCACGTCGGAATCATTCTTCTACTCGCCTTCTAGAATGGGGAATGGCTTAGTTGGGAAGAGAATTTGGGGCAAAGTCTTCTCAGACGCTTCATTGGCGAGACGAATATTTGTTAAATTCTTGTGGAGAACGACCACAGAATACTTGCCCACTGTGATCACAAAGGATAGAAATCATTAACAAACAACAAACTTGGCAAAAATAAACAGAAGAAATTGTAGAGCAAAGATAAAGACTAGACCATTAGGATATTGCAAATCGCAAGAAGAGCCAGTAGTACAGTGAGGACATTGATCGGCGAAGTAGAATACTCTGGGGTATCCCTCCTGAGGCTGCTCGCCATGAACACCCCACTCCAAATAGACCGGCTCAAAAGAAAATAAGATTCTGGAGACAACATTCTTCACCCGAGCTCGTGATATACCACATATAACTAGGCGAGCTTCGTCCTTCACCAAATCCTCCCAAGTGACCCAATGGGACTGATCAAATGATTTACGTCCATTACTTTCCCTCTCGACCCGATAACCCACAAGCTCGCGTAGGCGGTCAACTGCTTCATCGACATCCTCGTCCAAATCATTCTTACTTAACCTCTTCAGAAAACCAACAGGCCTAGGGAACTGCCAGCCAGATTTTGACTCAACTAGAATTATCCGTTTATCCCAATCCCTCACCTTGTTCTTAGTAGTAGCGATCAACCTCACCTCGGAAGGGTTTGCTCGGCCAGTAAGGCGAACAGGATCCATGACACAAGAAAAAAGATAGAATCTTGATAGAAGGGTATGGTTTGGTTCGATGCAAAGTGATCGGCAGATGGCGATAAAGGATACCAGCATGATGACAGTATTATAAGGAAGATCAAGGGGAGTGTAATTGGTGAAATCCAAAAACTCGCAAAAGGGTCAAGGGGAAGCCTCAAACCGACCTCGAATTGGGAAAGAAAGAAAGGGACCTAGTTGGGTTTTACCCGCAAGCTGTCCAAAGTCACACCTTCGCGGGGTATCGTAACCCTGAATTCCGTTAGGTCAATCTGGTACTTGACCAACCAATTGGCGAGATCCTCATCCGAGCACAAATTTACCAAAGGAGAATCACCTTTTCTTTTCGAAGGCATATCTACAGAAGAAATAAACTGTGTCTCAGAAATAGCAACCACGGAGCTCGATGAAGATCTATCCGAAGAAGAAGAAAACTCTGGCCTCACTTGCCCGGGTAATATGGTGCGGACATATTCAGGAAGAACCTGGTGGTAAATTGATCGCAGTACACTCACGACCTCTGGCATGCGATGGATTATGGTTACAGGGGATCCTAGTGGGGCGATACACTCGAAACTAAGGTTTCTAGTAGGAAGACCACGGGCTAAGTCCCAGTACTCGTCGTAATAGAAAAATATGGCCCTGCCTTCATCATCGTGAAGGATCTCCAACCAAAAGGATGAGATACACAGACTAAATCAAACACCCCAGGCATGTGAAGTACACCGTAAGGGTGATCGAGCACGGCCATCTGGTATTTCAGGGAATGGAAAACCCCAAATTAACAACATTATGATCAGCGTCAGGGGGACAGTCGTATAAGTTTTAGATTATTGTTACTTTATCAAGTTTGGAGCAATCTGTAATTGGTAAAGGCCACAGAACAAAAGCCAATAAGCAAAATTGATGTTACCCTAATCTAGTGCCTAGGCGAGAACAGGTCCATAGTAATGACTCACGCAAGCAAGTGCGAGCAAAGAAAGGTTGGAATTTATCTCTGATCTTTAGTTATATGGAGGAAGAACCACTAGAATAGAGCTACATCATTACATGTATAAATAGTTTTCTGAATATAGTCAACTTGGGACTTATCAAGTCGACTAGGGACTTGGAATCCCCTATTTTACGCGGGAAAATAAATTTGCATTACTAAAACCCTAAAAGGAAGCATCAAGAACCAGGACTTACTTGATTCTTGGAGGAAGGAGAGAGGAAGAATCGCTTGATCAAGGAGAGAGGAAGAATCGTTTGATCAATAACAACAAGCATCGAAACCCTGGCCGTGACCGGAGAAGAACCCTATGAAAAAGAAATCCCCAAATCATAAAGAAGATCAGAAACCCTATCGTCAACCAATCTAAATATTCTCTGGAATCTTGATAATTAGAAGCAGGAGCGATGGAAGAAATAAAACAAACCTGGAATTAGTAGCACGAAAACAGAAAGCAAACGGCAAGCCGGAGCATTTTCACCAGATACAATGGCGTGACCTTTGCACCGGATAAGGGAAAGAAAAATCGTTGGGACGAGGAATGTAGCGTCTCAGAAACCCACAGAGAACACATCGTTTGTGATTTTAATCGAAGGAATCAATGGATTCTTGGGAAAAACTAAAAGAGGGTTTTTATTTCTCAAGAAGGTAAAAGGGGAGAATGAATCAGAATAGGAGGAGGAAAAAGAAATCAAGAGGAATAAAAGCCTTTTAAACGTTGGGGAAGGATAATCCTGTAATTTCCTTGAAAGAAAGTGAATTAATTAGCCCTTAAATCATAATTAGACCATGAATAGGATTCCTTGGAAAAATGCAAGGTATTGATGAAGGCGGTTACAGCCCTCGCACCTTGACACTGGGGACTGTTTCAAGGATCACGCTCAGCATTGAAGCGCCGAGATAAATCCCAGAACAATGGCATAGACTGAACACTAAGTGGTCCTCCACGCGAGCATGAATACTCTTGCGTATGACCAGGGGACTACTGTAGATACCATAATTTCCACCGACCTGACGAGCGCTGAAGGAGCTTGGCTCAGGACTTGGCGATCGTGAATAGACTTCAAAATATCAGGTTGGGCCGAGTGGCTGTTGGCCGAGCATGGTTGACTACGTGCCGAGATGGATGATCTCGGCCCAGTCCGGCTTCCATCAGGACTCAAACTAGGGCACGTCTCTTAGGCGTGGCAGCAGAATCAGACTAGAACTCTACTCTACTGGCGTAGGCGAAAGGAGTTAGAATTGGATGAGGAGTATGCATACGGGCTGTCAGACGTGGGCAAGTAGACTCCTAGTAGATCTGGAGACCTTGAACCTTATCACTTCAGCACTATATAAAGGAACCTATCCAGTAGGCCAAGGTACGTCATTCCATAATTCCAAACTTTCCTCCTGTGATATTTGAGATTCATAAGGCACTGATTATCACACTGGAGCTGTTTGGCAGGGATCACCTCCCGGCTCAGTGACGTGCCTTCATCCTTGGCATTTACAGCAGATTGGCGAGCAGGAGTTGCAGAACATAGAAGCTGGTCGCCGCGTTCGTGGAGCTTGCAGAATTTCTGTGTAACAACAGTTGGGAACTCCATATAAACCACACTGATTTCCCATTTCTACTCAATGTGGGATATAAGTTATCACAATCTCTCCCACTTAAATCCTTGACGTCCTCGTCAAGGCCGAATCAATACCAAGACTGAATCCCCGGGCAGTGTAGTATTCAAGAGGTGGTTCGTACGGGCTCAAGAGGTGGCTCCCAACGCTCTCCAGACGATGTAGCAGTTTGCCCCGCACAGCACTTTGTTCCACACTTTCGACCGAGGTTTCGCTCTGATACCATTTGTAACGACCAGAGTTCGAAGACTTAGTCCGCTACCTAGTCCGCCCACTAGCCCACACCTAGCGCCGCATCTTGGATCAACGGCCCATTACAGGCGACCCAAAAGTCTATGGATGATTTAATGTTAGGTGGGTAGTAGGAGGCTACTAATAAACCACACGAAATTCCCACCTCTCATCGATGTGGGAATATGGGGTGTTACACACTCCTCCACTCAAATCTTTAACGTCCTCGTCAAGGCCAAACCAATACCAAGATCGTCCCCCCGGGCGAGCTCGAAAGCTTTCCGGCCGAGGGTTCGCTCTGATACCATTTGTAACGACTCGAGTTCGAAGACTAAGCCCAGTACCTAGCCCGCCCACTAGCTCACACCTAGCACCACATCTTGGGTCAACGGCCCATCATAGGCGACCCAAAAGTCAATGGATGATTTGATGCTAGGTGGGTAGTAGGAGGCTACTAATAAACCACACAAAATTCCCACATCTCACCGATGTAGGAATATGGGGTGTTACATTTGTAACGACCCGAGTTCGAAGACTCGATCCGCTACCTAGCTAGCCCGCCCACTAGCCCACACATAGCGCCACATCTTGGGTCAATGGCCCATCACAGGCGACCCAAAAGTCCATGGATGATTTGATGCTAGGTGGGTAGTAGGAGGCTACTAATAAACCACACAAAATTCCCACGTCTAGTGGATGTGGGAATATAGGGTGTTACATACTCCCCCACTCAAATCCTTGACGTCCTCGTCAAGGCCGAACTAATACCAGGACCATCCTCCCGGGCGAGCTCGAACGCTTTTCGGCCGGGGGTCCGCTCTGATACCATTTGTAACGACCGGAGTCCGAAGACCCAATCCGCTACCTAGCCCACCCACTAGCTCACACCTAGCACCGCATCTTGGGTCAACGGCCCATCATAGGCGATCCAAAAGTCTGTGGATGATTTGATGCTAGGTGGGTACTAGGAGGCTACTAATAAACCATACGAAATTCTCACCTCTCAGTGATGTGGGAATTTGGGGTGTTACAAACCATTTGTAATGACACGAGCCCGAAAACTCGGTCCGTTACCTAGCCCGCCCACTAGCCCACACCTAGCACCGCATCTTGGATCAACCGCCCATCACAGGCGACCGAAAAGTCCGTGGATGACTTGATGCTAGGTAGGTAGTAGGAGGCTACTAATTAACCATACGAAATTCCCACCTCTTACCGATGTGGGAATGTAGGGTGTTACAAACTCCACCACTCAAATCGTTGACGTCCTCGTCAAGGTCAAACCAATACCAAAACCGAACCCTCGGGCAGTGTATGATTTAAGAGGTGGCTCGGACGGGCTCAAGAGGTGGCTTCCAACGCTCTCCCAACAATGTAGCACTTTGCACCATACAACACTTTATTCCACACTTTTGGTCGGGGTTTCGCTCTGATACCATTTGTAACTACCCGAGTTCGAACACCTAGTCTGCTACTTAGCCCGCCCACTATCCCACATCTAGCGCCGCATCTTGGGTCAACGGCCCATCACAAGCGACCCTAAAGTCCATGGATGATTTAATGCTAGGTGGGTAGTAGGAGGCTACTAATAAACCATACGAAATTCTCACCTCTCACCGATGTGGGAATGTGGGGTGTTACACTCACACTCCCTCTCCCTCTCCCGCTCTCACTCTGGCGGCGAAGCCCTACTACAGAGCAGCGGCGAAGGAGCAACACCGCTTATCTCGCCCTCTCTCTCTCTCTCTCTCTCTCTCTCTCTCTCTCTCTCTCTCTCTCTCTCTCTCTCTCTCACACACACACACACACACACACACACGCACTAATCACAAACGAGTGATTATGTTGACACACACATACACACACACACTCAATCTCCATTGATTATATTTCTGTGATTATATTTCATTTTCTGTGATTATATTTTATTTTTTGTGATTATATTTTATTTTTTGTGATTATATTTTTTGTGAATTTCTATGATTATATTTTATTTTCTGTAAATTTATATGAATTATATAAATTATTTAATAAATAAACTATAATTAATAATTAATTTGAAATTAGGCAAATGAATTTATATAATTTGAATATTACTTTCAAATTATTTTAAATAATCTAAACCAATTAAAAAATTAGTGAAAATAATCTGAATTTAATAAATCAGTGAATTTATATTACTTTATTAAAATAAAAGACTGTAAATAATCTGAATTTAATAAAATAGAAAATAAAATACTGAATTTAGTAAAACTGAAAATCAAAAACTAAATTTAATAAAACTGAAAAAAATTGAAGTTAATAAAACTGAAAATAAAAAAATTAATTTAATAAAACTTAAACTAATTAACTAAATTTAATAAAACTGAAAATAAAATACTGAATTTAATAAAACTGAAAATTTAAAACTAAATTTAATAAAACTGAAAATTAAATGTTGAAATTAATAAAACTGAAAATAAAAACTGAAATTAATTAAACTTAAAATAAAAACTGAAATTAATATTAGAAATTAAATAACTGAAATTAATCAATATTAATATTAAAAAGGATTTTCGAATTTATTTAGGGTTTGAAACTCAAATTGGATAGTATGAATTAAGTGAATGTTTTTGAATGCAATTAGGATTTATTCAATAGAATTTGGGTTAATGAAATCAATTAGAGTTAATGAATTGACTTAGAATTTATGAATTTATTGAGGATTTGAGTTGAAAGTAATAAGCTAATATTATATTAGATTTTTAATTAGAATTATGATTTATTGATTGAGGATTAGAAAATGATGTGTGATTTAAATTATATTTAGGGTTTAATTATAAATTTAAAAATATGATGATTTAATAATCTAATATATAAATTTAAATAATATTAGTGATCGTTTGTTTGAATTTATGTGTGGGCGGTGCCTAGTAAGAACGTAGACGTAGTCCGTCATTTACTTGTTAGAAATTCGGGAATAGTTGCCCACGTTTTGGCGTAGAAATCTCAATTATCAGTTGATGCATGCTACGTTTTTTATGTGTGGGCGGTGCCTATTACGAACATAGGTGTAGTGTATCATTTATTTGTTAGAAATTTGGGGACAGCTGCCCACATTTGGCGTAGAGGTTCACGGGTGGTGCTGGCCCTATATGTATGGCTAAGCATGTACGCCTTATTTATATATTTGATGCATGTTGGGTTATTGCTATGCATGTGAATATACTATATAAATATTTTTCAATTTCTTTATTTGGATAGGTTGAAATATTGGAGATATGTCAATTTTAAGGGAAAATGTTGTTTATTTTTTTAAAATAGGGGTTAAAGTATAATTTAGTTAAATTCAGGGGATTAAAGTGTAAAAATGTCAAATTTTGGGGATTAAAGTATCAATTATTCAAACATTAAGGGTAATAGTGTTAAAATTGACCTTATAAAGGTATCATCATTGTCCGATACTTCTAAAGATAATTAAAGAGAATAGCAATGCAAGCTTAGAAATCTGTTCGATTGTCAGTAAGCATGTTGTACAACTTTGAACATGCTTGTGATCTTTCGAATTACTGTAGAATCCAACCCTTATCATCCGATGGTACAATATTGTATCATATTTCTTCTTAGCATACTTATTCATGCTAAGATCATATCCTTAATGTACGTACTATTGTGTGCAGTATATACTTTGTATTAAGTTGCAATTGCAACTTAGAGAATGCTTAGAAACTCGTTCGATACTATTAGGACATACATGTTGTACAACTGATACATTTGTACGACATGTACTATTTGGTTCTTTAATTGTCAGTTTGACAGTTTGAAAATATATACCGAGTGTGCATATGTATTGTGAATGTCTTTTCTTTTATGAATGCTAGTTTACTTGATGTTGGTGAAATTTTGGCGGTGGTTCCTTTTGTTCTCCGGCATACTAGATATGAGTTTATTCAACACTGTCCATGTCGTTTATTTGGAGAAACATGGGAAGGTGTTGCCGAAATTTTATCAACAACAAAGTAACCTAACATTTATAAAAGAGAAGACATTCACGATGCATATGTGCCAGTGCATTTTTGAATGAGATAGAAGCTATTCAACTTTATCAAATATGTAATACTTAGAAATATGGTATCATCTTCAGGATTAGTGTTATCCTATAGAAATTTAAATTAATATTAAGCAAAATAGTCAAACATGCAGATCATAATTATTGCCCTTGTTAATGTAGGACGGAAGATCGTAGTTGGATGGATAACCGCAGCCGCCGCCTACCTACCAGTCGTCTCCTGCCGGTTACTATTAGCCATACGGAATGCCTCCTCTACTTATGATGCAGATGCCCTACTATATCTCTACCGATCATCTCCGAACTCAAGCCGCCACCTCTTCAAATTTCCAGCCGATAACGTCGTCCCCTCCTAACCGGACAGCCGGAGAGGAATTTTTTATAGCCTATTTGGTAGTCCCCCCCCCCCATAGACATGTTTATTTTAATTTGGATACATTTTATTTGTTTTGAATTTGATATTTATATATATTTGATTTTGATGTTTTGCTCAATTTACTTTCCGTTGTTTAATGTATATTTAAATTAAAAATATTAATTTTAAATAAAATAAAAATATTAATTTTAAAAAATTAAAAAAAATTATATTAGCGACGAAATTTCCGTCGCTAATTTTTAACCAAAAAATAAATAAAATATTTTTTTGTTATTTAGCGACGGATTTTTCAACGCTATTTTATAATTTATTTTATTTTTTATTTAAATATTTTAATATTAGCGACGGATGTCCATCACTATTTTAAATTTTGAATTTATTTTTGATTTAATTATAAATCATAATTTGAGATGAATATTTTCGTCACTAATTTCGTAGAAAATCAATGACGGATATTTTTGTCGCTAACACCAAAATATCAACACGTCCCCAAATCTCTCTAAATTTTAGAAGGGTCGATCGAGAGAGAGAGAGAGAGAGAGAGAGAGAGAGAGAGAGAGAGAGAGAGAGAGAGAGAGAGAGAGAGAGAGAGAGAGAGTGGACATATTGGCGAATTGCAGTAGCAAAACGAGGAAGGAGATGAAGGTTTAAAGTGGTGGCTCTGGAAGGTAGGGGAAAGATGGAGAGAGAGAGAGAGGAGAGGTAGGGGAAGAAGAAGGGGTAATAAAATTGCAGAAACGAGGAGCTGTGGAGGTCTCAGGCTGCTTTTCCTTTTCATTTGATTTATTTTTTTTTTGTTAAATTTTAGTGGGAGTAATTTAGTCTTTATAAGCGAAGTCGTTAAAAAATATGAATAAAAATTGACGAATTTTAAGTTAAGGAGGCGAAGCCTAAAAAAAATAGTATACATCGACTCATCCCTAAAATACAAAAATCACATGGGTTTCTCCCCCCACCCCTCCCTTAACCCTTAAAATTATTGAAGTTAAAAGCCGGAGCGGGACTACATTCGATTTCAAAACCCCCCACCCCAATGCGGATTGCGGAGACCATGTGGAGAGACAATTTTGTTTTCTTTAATTTCCAAAGCCAAAACTTTTTCTTCATCTGGGTCCGTTCCGGTCGTCCGAACCCTTTGCATGATTTCTGGATCCTTGCCAAATATCTCCACTTAATATGTGAACTGACGATAGTGGCTAATCCCCAGCTTATAATATCTTCTTAATTTCTAGAAATTTTACTGAGCACTTATACGCTCCTTGTTAGGAGTATCTTTGGAAGCAAGTGACATACACTCTCCCTAAAATGAGTAAAAGAGAGTAAAAAAAAAAAAAAAACTAACCTAATTAAATCCCTCAAATTTAGGGATTAATTTTAAATCCCAAATTTCTATCTTTACCTCTCTTATTTTCTTTCCGTCTTCTTCCCTCTCCCTCCCATTTCTCGCTCTCGCCTCCCCTCC
>JAOWAN010072909.1:0-11165 GCA_028566635.1 Lobelia cardinalis
AGAGAGAGAGAGAGAGAGAGAGAGAGAGAGAGAGAGAAGGGAGGTGGCTGGGGGGAGGGAAGGGGGTGGCTGGGGGAGATGGGAATGTGGGTGGGGGAGGGGGAGGGGGAAGGGGGAGACGGGAAGGGGGTGGAGTGGGGAGAGGGGAGGGGAGGTTTTTTTTTGTTTTATTTATTTATTAAAATTTACACTTACCTCCCATAATGTTTAGTTAAATCGTAAATGATTAAAATGTTCCCTAAATAGTTACGTGAATCGCACGTTCGTCCTTGTCGCTAGTTTTTTGACGATTTTTGTCAAAAATAGCCTATTTCGCAATAAAAAGATTAGTATAGAGCTAAACGGTAATAAGTCAGACCTGGGAGTCTTTTTCGCCGTTTTACGAAAAATATTGGGGCCAAAAATACAAAAATTCCTTCATTTTCATACTTAGGTGTTGTTTGTTTGTACTTAATCATCGTCTTAAGGGGGATTACATCTTATTCGATTAGACAATTTACAATTCAGACTATTTAGTAAATATTCTTTTTCAGATCTGATTATCACTTAATTCGTCTTGTTGAATCAGACTTAAAATCAAAGCTGAATGGTTAAGACCCACCTCTGAAACTCTTTTTGGACTTTTCTATCCTGTTGCGTTTGTTCTTATATTTTTCCTTTTTTTAATCTATGACTTTATTCTTGTATTTTTGCTTTTAATTCTAAATTCATTTTTTACTATAATTTTTTTTTATTCTAAAATTTTATTTTTATAACTTTTTTGAAATTAGATAAGAATTTAAAATTTATCAACAAAATAAATGTAAGAGTATGCTTGATTTAAAGATGATCGGTAATTTATTAAATAATCATACAAAAAAATAATTTTTTAAAGGATTAAATAATTATTTAGACCTTAAACTATCACTTAACAATGCGTTTGGTCCTAAATTTTTGTTTACTTTATGTTTGGTCCTTAAACTTTGAATACGATTTACGAATAGTCTTTTTTTCGATAATTATACCCTCAATATTTCGTTAAACTAACACCATACTTAACTTTTAAGAGACCTTCGTTCATATCAACATTCAGTATTTTTTAAAATTTTATATCTTTATATATTTTTTAAATATTTTAAATTTTTATAAATTTTAATATTTTTGTATTTTTGATTTCTTTAGTATTTAATAATTATTGTTAAATATTTGGATACCTTAAAAGTTAAGTATGATGTTATTGTAACGAAATAATTAGAGTATAATAAAAATTTTATTAAGTTTGAACTAAAATATTGAAAAAATGACTATTAATAACGCGTATCTGAAGTTCAAGGACCAAACGTAAAGAAAAAACAAATTTAGAACCAAAAAGAAATAGTTCAAGGATCAAATAATTATTTAATCCTTTTTTAAATTTAAAACATAGTAAATATATATCAAATAATAGTCTCAATAATAAATTAGATTAAAAATAAAAATAAAGGTAAATTATGTAGCGATATAAAATAATAAATTAAATTAATAATAAATTTAGTTTGAATATTAAATCTATTACAATTTATATTTACCTTATAATCATTCTATTCAATATGAGAATATGCTCGTATCGCTATTTAGTATTTATAAACAATAAACAATCTTTATTAAAGGGTTAAAATGGACAAAAGATTGTATTCAGACAATTCATTCAGTTTAATAAACAAATAGTTTAACTGATTCAAATTTTAGCTTTCAGATGATGCCTCTTAATTTTTCAAACACATTCAGACTTATTTTTACACTTCAGTATTAAGCACTTAATATAAACAAACAGCAAATGCATGGGCAAAGATGTAAAATGTATACTCCATGCATGCATTTATAAGGTATCAGTTATATCTACCCTCTACTTTACAATTAACTATTGTATGAGCTTAATTATAAGCAAATCAGAGAATGCATATGCAAATCATCTTATATGCATATATGTCAACTCTAAAGAATAATCTCGATAGAGTCATGCACAAAGATCAAAGGTCACAGTGAGCTATACTTTGCTTAACAAGTAGTCGACACAGTTGTGCTCTTAATTCCTATTATCACCATAAATAATTACAATTATTGATCAAATAAAGTGGTCCTTTCACATAGAAAATTAAAATTTCAAAGGAGGTAAACTCTTGGCTTTCATATTCTAAATACGGTTTTAATTAAAGAGAGATTATTTAATGAGGGTAAATTTATCAATATAAATTATTTCTTAATATATGTGCATAAGTCTAAAAGGACTAGTATTATGGAACGAAGGGAGTATGCGATATTTAGGTGTAATATTTGATATGTAATCGAATATTTTTCGTATTTTTGTACGACACCAAATTGGACTTCTTGTGATCTGGGCCTAAAGTGAGGGAGTGGTGATGTACGTGTGAGAGACAAAAGGTGGAACGGGGAGTGTTGTGGGGTAGTAGAGAGTGGTGGGGTAGTACTGCTCATAAGGATTTTCCCGGTACGAATAAGAAAATGATGCAATTCTATAATTGAATTATCTCCTAATATAATTTCAAATTAATTGGCAGTAAAAGATATATTTTTATAAAGTATATATCAAAAATTTTCCTTATCCAAAATTCAATCCCTTAACGTAATAAAGTGGAGAAAAGGGATTAGAAAAACTGAGAAAATAAATGAACTAAAACGTGAATGAGGTTTACGGTTGATCCTTACGTACGCAACCAACTTAGGTATGTTAAATTCCGCCAAAAAAAAAAAAAAAAAAACTTACGTGTGTTAAATAATGATAAACTACACCAACGTGGGTTGCAACGAAATTGAAAATACATCTGACGAAAGTCATGTATGCAATCACGTACATTAAATTGATTAATTATAGCATTGCACATATACATTAATTGGGCATTAATTGCGCCATGTGTACCCACATTTTGGAAAGCCATTTGGAGCACTAGGACTAATGGGCCTTGGTCCAGTTCAGCTACGTGCATGTTTATGCCATAACTGTGCAAGGGTCCAACGGTAGCTTTATAGTGTGTGTGTGAGAGAGACTACGGATGTGTTCATTAAGCGTATTTTTTTCATAAATTTGAAAAACGGTCAAAAATAATATTCACTAGGTGAGTTTCAAAATACCGTTTTCTCTCTCATACATATTCTTTTAACATACTCCTATAACCCACATTTATATCATATCAATTATCACATCAAATTACAACTATCACTCTCTCTTTTTCTCTCCATCACTATTATGTAATTATTTAAATTTTAAAGAATAAATGAATAATTTAAGTTTTCATCAAAAATAAAATTAAACCAAAATAAAAATAAAATAATATAAAACCAATTATCCAAACGCACCCTAAATCACGTGATACTATTTGTTTTCCAGAGACCTTTTGAGTTGACGAGAAACTACTTCAATGTACATGTTCTAGTGGATTGAGTGTTTCCTTCTTCTTCGCTCTTTTTTATTTGGGCTTAGTCTGCTCCAACAATAGGTGCCCTTTTGCTCAACATTTCTTTCCCGTTTGCTGACATTTTGCGGGCTCTTAGGTCCATTTAAGTCACAAGATGCTTGATTGGGAAATTTTATAGGTATAGTATCTCCATGGATGTTGGATTACTGATTTGTTAGTTTGTAATGACACTACTCCCTCCATTTGCAATGCAATCAACAAAAATGAACACTTATTTTTAATTTTTCTTTTTTTTTAAAGTTGAAAGTTTTTGCTCTTGATTTGGCCGAATAGTGTTAATGACCCGTAAATTGTTAATCTTAGGAGGGATTTTTTTTCCCAGAAAGGAAATGTTTATCGTCTAATGCTGCATCTTGGGTCAAAAATCCATCATAAATGATCCAAAAATTTATGAATGATTTAATGCTATATGAATAGTATGGATTACGTATAAATCACGAGAAATTTCACCTCTCTCCAATAGGGAGATGTGAGATGTTACACCATCAAAGAAATCAAAATCTCTGTTTTGGATTTTTCGACTGCGTTGTTAATTTCTTCTTCAAACAAGTTTTTGGTTTCTATATAATTAGATGCATATATATTGCATATTGACTCCGAAAATGACCAAATGTCGTTTTACCAACAAAAAAAAAAGATCCATTGCATTTGACTTTGTCATAGCCTCCGCAAACCATGCCTTGATAGGAAGATGATCATCAGTTACTCGCTCATTCAGCATGGAGTAATATTGGTGCACAACTTGAAAGTTTGTTAACACTGACCGAAAAATTACTGACGGACATCCGCTAGAATGTTATTTTCCCAATTGTCAGAGAAATATTTTAACGCACAGTCGTAAAAAAAAATTTAAAAATTTAATCAGACTTCGTAGAATCGTTTTGAGAATCTTAACCGCGAAAATGAAAAACCATGACTACCGTAGGCCAGAAATCTCATTAATCCGTTAGTAAATTGCTGACAGAGGACTAACATGGAGATTAAAAAACTTAAAATTAAACCCACAATTATTATCCCTTTCTTCTTCTATTTTTTTGTAATCTTTTTTTATTGTGGGCAGTTGAAGTCGCACGTATAGAGAGTCTGTCCCGATATCATTCTAAAATTTAAAATGTTATTTGAAAATCAACTGATAATAGAGAGTCTGTTCTGATATCATGTTAAATTTTAAAATTTTATCTCAAAATCAACTGATAATGAGATAAGTAATCATAATCTTTACAAAAGTGATTCTCAATACTGGTCTCTCAATATCAAAATTGTCTAAGCTAAAATAATATGGTATGTTGACGTAATCATGTGGACAATGATTTCCACTAAAAAATTCTACGTTTTAACAAAGTTGTTGTTTTAATGTTTTATGGAGTATATTCATGTGGACGCTACACTCGTCCGCCACAACCTCAATCAGTCTTGTTTGCTCCATTAACGTTTTCCCACTACTTAACATGGTTGGGTTGGATGATTGTGCTTGATTTGTAACTTGTTTGGGCAAACAAACAAGAAAGGCTTCAAATTCTGACAAGAGTCATGTGACTTTTGAAACAAGAAATGGCGACATTTTTGAGAGACGATATTACCCACCACCGTTTTGAAGATTGGAAGTTTGTGGTCGGAGAAAGACCCTTTCACTCCCATCTTCATCCACTTGGATTGCTTGTTCCATCCATGGCATTGGCATCCATTTCAAGGTGTCTCTTCCAAAAGGCAAAAACACCCCCCCCCTCTCTCTCTCTCAAAATTTATATATTTTTAATTGAATATTTTCCAAAAAAATTATTCATTTTTCTTTAAATATAAAAAAAATATGATAGATTGTGTTCATGTAAATATCCACTATTTTTTATTAAGATATTTCACAAAAATTATCCACTTTCATTTAGGCTTGGTTCAAAAAGTCCATATATCGAGATCACGATAAGCTACAGTAGATAATATAATATATAATGATATTTAGATAAATGTGTTTGGACATAACAGACTTATTTACCCCTCCAAAAAAAGTTATGTATCGAATAAGACAAAAAATATGTAAAAGATGTATATAGGTATAGGAATATTTGGATAAAAAGTATAATTTCATATTAATGAAAATCAACGATATTATTTAACTACGTGATCGAAATACAAATATTGACCGCATTAAAATATCATAATATATGGAATTGATGAATCAAGCCTCAAAAGTATAAAATAATAAATTGCATTGCTAATTTGCTATCCACGAAAGGAAATTTATGTGTAAATAATAAGATAATATTTAAATTGAAATGAAAAGAAAAGAAAAGAAAAGAAAAGAAAGGAAAGGAAAGGAAATGTGCATCAATGTTGAGCAAGTGGGATTTGGATTTGCTCCTTTCAAGGGTACCAACAGGAGAGTGGTCCACCTCTCCACCTATAAAAACTCTTCCCACCTAAATCTCATTCATGTCAACTTTGGTTTTGGTGGATTAGTGAAATTCTCACAAAGGTTTAAATTAATATGTTTTCGGAACAAATATTTACTACATGTCAAATATTTTCCATACGTAAAAAAGGGTTGATCTACGGGACAAGCATAAGAGAAAAAAAGTGAAATTTTTTAATATGATATAATATTATCGTATGAATATATCAAGGGTAATGTTATATACACAGACAAAATTAATAGCAAAATCAACATAATACATTAAAGTATTATATATTACAATCAATGTTAAATACTTTGATGCATTCTGTTAATTTGATTTTATCTGTATATTAAACATTATTAATTTATCAATGTATATCGAATTTTTCATCAAAACAGTAACATCTAAATTGTATAACCAGAAAAAAATAATGAAAGGATCCGTCAATATATATATATATATATTTTTTTTACAGCCAACCCCTCGACGCAAAAGTTGCATAATGAGCAATTATGCTTCATGATGATCTTGGTCTATCTTTATTATATTTCATCATGATCCTAGTCAACTTATGAATTAAAAGTGTTGTTGTAGCATTTTATTAATGGGGTCCCAAAATGAAACTTTGGTTGATGAATTAATATATTTGCTATTCATTACTCTTTTCAAGTCTTTAAAAGGTGCAACCGGTCATATTATACTTAACATATGATTAAAGGTATTTAACTAATTTTTACAACCCAATAATTTAAACTTAACTAGATTAATTTATATGTCCTATTTATCAATAACTAATTGATTAATTTTACACATTATAAATTTTGAAATATCTATGAATGTAACTAATATGTGTCAGAGTTTAAGGATGCGGGGTCAAAAATTTAATACACATATTAGGAAATTTTTTAAAATATATCATATATTATAAATAACTTAAATTTAATTACAAATTATTTATAAAAAAAATAATTCAATTAGATACATATATAATTTACATTAATTGTAAAGAAAAACGATTAGAGAGAGAGAGGGGAGACAGAGTTGAGGTGGAGAGGTAGAGGGTGGTAAATTGTATCAAGAAAAGATAGGGGAATCGATGGGATAAGGATTGAAAATAGAGTGTTTTGAAAAAAAAAAATTTTTTTTAAAATAAAATTTATTTCGATTTTTATCCGAAAAAAAAAATCGAATATCTATAATCCATTTCGATTTGGAAAGCACGCAAAATTTTTGAACGGTTTGGAAAATTTTTGAAATTTTTTTGAAATTTTAAAAAGTTTCCAAAATTAAAAAAATCATTTATAGAGCTATTATTCCAAGATCTGTTTTATCGTTAATTTTATTATTTGATTAATTCTATCAATTATTATATATTATTACTTAAAAATAAACAAAATGCTTCCTATTATCTTTAATTTATTAAAATATGTTTGAATTATTTGCAACATGAATTATTAGATTTGTGAGAAGTCAATTTGGACATTTATGTGGGGGATTGTTGAAAAAATGGGTCCTAATATTTCGATAGAATGAGTCCGAGAGATTTCAAGTACTTCGATGTGCGGGTTACAACATGGAAAGTCAAACGACAAAAATGCTCGAGAGGGTGAATGTCAAAATTAACCTTAAAAATGGTTCGTCAAAGTGGGTTTGTGAAAGCTATCTCATATTGGTAGAAAAATTAATATGAAAAGTGTTTATAAGCATTTTTGTTGGATCTAAGAGCATGCCCTTAGGAACATACAAATTTTGCAGAGGGTGAGGACTTACTTACACCGCGCCGCCGTCCAACCGAAATATTATTTTATACTTAATTCTGTGCATTTGATACTGATTTAAAGGCGCCTAATTAATTCAACATAATAATCATTATGAATAAATCTTAATGGTGAGCTAATCATCCAGTATAAAAAGAATATGGATGAAGCATTGCAGAAGATACGCACCGAAGGATAAATACGCTTTAAAGAAATCGTAATCATTACGAGGTCTTTCGATAGTTATTATTACATTATATACTTGTACAATTTCCTTTGTATACACTTTCTTTGATCTCTTGTACTAACAATTTTTAACATTGATAATATGTTTAAATTATTTTCAACATGAATATTAATTTGGTGAAGAGTACAGTATTTTAAGTGTGTGAGGTCAAAAATTTGATTCTCTATATGCTTATTCAATATTTTTTATTTCAGGAAACGATTTGTACTTGATGAAAATCAAAATTTCGAAATTTAAGTTTTGAAAATATTTGAAATCAAATTTCTAAATTTCTAAAAGTTTTAAAACTACCTTCATTTTCGATCCAGAAATTTTCGAAAAAATAAAAAATTAGGTATTCTATTCGAACTAAAAAAATACCGTTTCAAAATTAAAAAATTTCGAATCGAATTCAATTGATATCGGCACTCCAATTTTCAGCCCTAGATGAAATAAGTCCACCATTTATTTTTTAAGAATAGCAGCTCCAAATAATATAGATTTTGATTTGTTTCCTTCAAGCAAGAGATCGCAGCTCAAATTATCAGTAGCGAATTTCTTCACCAGTTTACAGATTTTGGAATCTTATGTCTAAATGGAGCTATTAGTTAACGGTAACTTGAATTTACAAAGTGTAACACCAATTAGATCGTTAGCATAAGGACAAAAAAATTCATTTCAGTTTTGGTCCCAACGTTTCTTCCCTTTAACATTAAAAAATAAACACACAAACGCTCCTACCGCAAAACTGCCCAGTCAATCCCGTCCCAATTTTTCTGACAAAAATTCAAAGAAAATTTCGAAAGACTACCCATATTTTGCTTTATTCCCCTTTTTCTGAAAAAAAAAACGTGTCTTTTCTAATTGATGCATATTTTTGAAAAAGTATTTTAGCTTTATAAATGCACAAGCATAAAAATTTTGATTACACCAAGTTTACCACCCTAATGAATATACGGATTTTGACTTTATAAATGCACAAATGAAGTTGCTTAATTATTAAAATATGATTTGTAAAAAACAAAAAAATTTGGTGAGTGTAGTCAAAACCTTGGCCTTTGGGCCATTATTTGTTGTGGACAAAATTTGTCAAAACTTGTTAAGAGTTTATCGTTTATTTTTATTTTAAATCTAATAACAAAGCTTTTAAAGCCGATAAATATCCTTTTCTTTTTTTTTTTCAAATATTTTGACGAATCCACTTTTTACCTCGTTGATTCAGATAGTCAAGCAAAGATGCTACCTGTATCCGAACCGGAACACGACTCTTGTAGGCTCCTCAGCCATTATACTTTTTAGATTTGATTCGAATTTGTGAAAATTTAATTTATAATTTTTTTTTTAAAAATCAACTTAAATTCGTTAAAATTCGACATGATCCCATGTATTTACGTCCCTAGGTGAGTCAACAAAGTTGCAGAAATCAATAAAGAAAGAAATCCTACTTTTTCCCTCCATGCCATGAAAGTGCCTTTGCCCTAAACACAACCTTCAAATCATTGGGGATCTTTACCCGCAAAAATGGATAATTACCTAATCAAACCAAAAACTCCGAATTAAGAATACTAATCAAGATAATTAATTACTTGATCAAACAAAAACATGGATTTCTAGCACCATAAAATTGCGCTAATTAGATCAATGGAATTGAATACAAGATTTTGACTGGTTCGTCTTATGATTTGCAGTACTGTGTTACGTCACCAAGTAAATAGGCGTGGCAGAGGCTGAGATCCTGTGGGGCTGGTCCATATTAAGCTCCCGGAGGCTAATATACGGGATCTCCACCTCCCCTTTCCTGGTGGGTGTTAGTGTTCCGGCGAGCGGACCGGAGGAAGGGCGACTGGTTGTCCGGTAAGGCGTGGTGGACCCACTTCTGCTCTCGGTGATGTAAACTGGGCCGGAGATGGCCCTGATTTGGTGGGCCCGGTAAATAGGGTGCTGATGATGATGGCAAGCAGTACTAGTACTACTGTGAACTGCGGCGGAGTCTTGGTGGTGGTGGTCGGCGGGGGACCGTTTCCACTTGAAGAAGTAGAGTGCGGCGTTTTTCCACCAGCGTGGTTTCCGGCATTTCTTGAATTTCTTGGAATCGTCTTTGGAGATGGGTTTTTGTAGCTTGAAATGTAGCGAGTCTATGTGTCTTGATGTTTCTCGTTTGTGCTTTCTAGCTTCTTCCAGTACCTGCTGGTTAGATAGTTTAATTATATGCTACTCAAGAAAATTATACACAGAGTGTGTGTGTGTGTGTGTGTGTGTGTGTGTGTGATGGAGATGACAAATTAATAGCATTCGCAAAATGTGGCCAATGAATAGGAAAATTGCTTGAAGTAAAGAGAACTGGATGATAGGCTGTGCAATTATAGTAGTAATTGAGTTAACGATAAGAGGTTAAAATGGAGGTTAAAAAGTGTTGGATTTCTGAGGGTTAGTTGTAGAAATTATCAAAAATTGGTAAGACCCAAAAATTAAGAAAAATATGCAAAATGATACATACAAAAACACACGCACAGAGAGACACACAGAGTGAAGAAGTAAGAAGGACCTGGAAATAATCGAATTGAGGGTCGAAGCCATAGTCACTGAAGTGATGAGGTTCAGGCATGGGGAAAATGGGGGACTTGTTTGCCATTCTCAATTTGTGTAGCTCAAGATTTGAGCGAGAGAGAGAGAGAGAGAGTATGGGCGTGGCGTGTGTGGGAGAGTGGGAAAAGGAATGGGGTTAAATGGGGAGTGGGAAGCAGATTTTGGGGGGCTCAATAAGAGGAGAAGTGAAACCCGACGGACGGGGGGTGGGGTGGGGGAGATACTCTCTATAGTAAATGCACTCACATGTTCTTTTAGTGGACTCAAAACTTTTCTTTCCAATTGTTTTTTTGGTCATAGAGATGTACTACTACTAGCGCTAGTAGCTAAACTTTCTTCCCCATTGTTTATTTTTTTTTGTCATAGAGATGTAGTAGTACTACTACTAGCGCTAGTAGCTAAGCGACCCTCCTCCTAGTATGCGGACGTCCGCACATGCGGACGGTTTATGTATAACTTGTAAAAGGTTATAGTCTTTTGATAAAGAGTTACGATAAATTAATAATATAGCATAAATATAGTATATATATCCAAAAACCACCTTGTTTTGACAAAACCAGGAACATGACTTGCAATCGAAAGAACCGGTCAGAGATATAACCCCCCCTTTTCCCTTCCCATACGCATTCTTCTCTCATTTTCCCGCGCTTCTCCATTTCCTCCCGCTTTCAACTGCTTTGAGCTCCCATCTTTCCCCAAATTTCGATTGAACCCTAAAATTTCCAACCTTTTCCCTAATTTCTTCTTCATCACA
>JAOWAN010072920.1:0-11165 GCA_028566635.1 Lobelia cardinalis
GACGGAGCCTTTCCGTCGCTAATAGTAAATAGCGACGGTTTTCCGTAGCTAAATTCCGTAGCTAATCGGTTTTTTTTTAGTAGTGTTAGTTCTATTAAACTGTTAGTATGTCGTGGCCAATATGGCCTCTTTACTATGTTATGGCCAGTATGGCCTTGTTAGTATGTTATGGCCAGTGACCTTTGCTAGTATGTTGTGGCCAGTGTGACTTTTTTTTATGTTCAATGTATGAGACATGTATAAAAATGTGGTATAGTCATTTTTAGAGGAAATGTTGTCCGTTTTTTTTTTACGAAAGGGGTAGAATTGTAAATTATGTATAGGTTAGGGACTAATTTTTTACTTTATCAAACTTAAAGGGTTAATATATTATTTTATCAAACTTATGGGATTAAATTGTTATTTTATCAAATATTTGGGGTTAATTTGTCAATTTATCAAACTTTGGGGGCTAATATGTAAATTATTGAATTTTTACAGGAGGAAGACTACGCCTGTGGGAGCGTAACCGTTGGCGATGTCTATTGCGCGACACATGGAACGATACGCCCCGACGGTACCTTTGACTGGACATCACAGCAGGCTGCCGATGCATTTATGAGTACAATTTTTTTTTCATAACGTGTACTTTTTTCTGTGTATTAATATTTTAATATTATTATTTAATTGTGACTTATTTTTTTGTTGCAGTCTCACTCTCAGTCGCAGTCGCAACCGCAGCAGATGCAGCAATCCTAGCAGCAGCCCCAGCAGTAGTTCCACCCGTCAGATGTGTATATCGTCCACACATGCCCGATGATTATTTTCGCGATAACACGAGCACTCCCTATTTTAGATAGTCGTTTGTATTTTTATTTAAAATACTATTTTTTTGTAATTATTACATTTTGACAATTAATTAAATATTTTATTTCATTTATATAATTGCAATATTTATTTAAATATTAATATTAATTATAAATTAATTATTAATTATTAATTATAATTAATAATAATAATTAATTATAATTCAATATTAATAATAAATAATTAATTATAATTCAATAATAATTATTATTAAATAATTAATTATTATTTAAATAATTAGAAAAAACTATTAGCGACTGACACAGTCACTAATAGCGACTGCCTTGTCAGTCGCTAAATAGCGATCGCCTTGACCAGTCAGTCGCTATTAACGACCGCGATCGCTAATAGAGACCACGCCATAGCGATCGACTTTTAGCGACTGAGTCAGTCGCTATTCTCCAAGTCAGTCGCTAAAATGGAAAATAGCGACCGACTCTATTATCCCTTTTTCTAGTAGTGTTGATCTCCAAATATTTTTTTAATAAAATTATACAAGTACCATGTAAGCAATTTGCACTAAAACTTTCTCTTCCCCAACAGCGAGAACGAGAAGGGTAAATTCTTAAGAAAAGACTTTTCAAAGTTGGTCCTCTCCTCTCACGGGAATACGCTGTGCAAGTATTCAACAAATGAAACTGAGTAAATAGGTGTAAAGTCTGAATAAAAGAATCAAAATTATTTACCCATAGTCTGAGATTTATAACCAAATCCACTGCATCATGTCTCCCATGATGATAAAAGTGATTCAAGTAACATATGCCCCTTTTTCTGTTCTCCATATCAACCAACCATCATTCTAAATTTAAACCAAAGAAAGTGGGAAATCTATATATATATATGGTTGACATGAAAAAGTTCTTTGATATATCAATCAGTGATGAGGAAAAGTTACATGCCTTTAAGCTTAGATAGATCAACTATGGGGTTGACAAAATTACCCATTAAAATATGAACCAGCTTCTACATTATGAATACTTTTTACCTCTTCATGATTATATTAATTATTTCATTTGTTTGTTGTATCTATAGGAAGCTGATGAAATATGAATCTGTAAATTATATTAATTCATCTGATTATTTTAATGAGTCATAATTAAATATTAATTAGTTATGATTTATTAAGATTAATTATGATCATTAAAGTAATTTATTAATTCATTAAAATAAATTTGTTCATTAATTCATCAAAATAAGTGGGATAGAGGATTCGAACTCCAACTTTATTTATTGATCCATCAATGTGATTCGTAAAATATTTAAATTTTTGACCGAATAAGCCCATATATAAATACATATTATATATATGGGTGTGGAACCCAAAAAAAAAAAAAAAAAATTGCTCAAATAAAAACATACATATCGTAAAAATTGTGAGAGTCGAAGATTCATTACCATTACTTTTAAATATATATATTATGCAATTATTTTTAAATTCTATTGAATAAAAGAGAAATATCGTTGCTAAATTTCAATTGATTCTCATAATTGCTACTAATCGAGTCTGCTTGTTCTTGTTTACATTCTTGAAGTTACGGTGCTACTAATTATAATTAAGCAGCAGCAGCAGCAGCAGAAGTTTTGTTGCTGCCTGCGCCAACCCACCCCAATGCTGCTAACTTTAATTATTACTCCCTCCCACATTTCTATCACCACCTTCAAGTTCAACAACCAACCGATCGGCTAATGGTTTTACGCTACATTGAAAAATTAACCTTTAAAACATAAGCAAGTAAATTACTAACTTGCTTCTATTCTTTCACCAAACTTTAGAGCAGATTTAAGAGGATGCAACATATGTCATGCTAATGGTCTAATTAAAGAGGTGAAATTCGGAGACTTTAAGGGGAATTTCCAAATAAAATGCACCAGTTTTAACAATTGATGAACGATTAGAAACATCGTGTATGTTTACACTTAGAATCAGTTCAACAGAAACATCAAACGGACTCACCAAGAGCAGAACCTAAAATTATCGGACCAATCGAAGAAAACTCTCCACCCAATGCTTAATTTCATTCCCACTCTTAAAATTAGTCCAGCAGAAATGGATATCTCTAGCAACGTACGCATTATTAAACCCATTTAAAAAGTTAGACAATTTGTGGAACATAAAACAGGCGAATTAAACAAAATAATATGGTGAATTTTTCGAAATACCTGAAAAATACAGCTCAAACACTCATCAATCATGATCACTATCAGCAAATTTAATCGAATACTTAGGTAATCATCCGAAATACCTGGCGAGTTTTCCAATTATAAAGAAGACCTAAAAGCACATATTTTGAACAACTTTAATGGGATAGAGGATGGTCTCTCGATACACACACAGAATAGCACAAGGAGTAAGATCTGAAAATTTAAATTTCTAAAAATAAGAGCCAAAATCCAACAAAAAAATTAAATGGATGAGGGCAAAACAGGTTGACGTATAGTATTTGACATAGGGATTACGGCGCTAATGTCTACCCAAAAATCCCGCCACCAATCACTCACTCTATGGAGCGCCCTTCTTTACGATAACAATACTAGTACAAAAGTAGTAGTAGTAGTATACTCCGTACAATTTATGGCTATATACCTTCCCCCCCCAACATTACAAAAAGGTAGTAGTAATCCATCGAAAATAAACAAAAAATGAAACAAAGAAATAACAAAGCCTACCCCCCCCCCCCCCTAGCCCAGTTCAAAAAGTCAAATCTAATTCGGGATTACATAATTTACTCCCCTTTATACATTTAATTTAAATAGCAAGAAAATATGAAGGGGAAAAAAAAACTAGTAAAAGAAGATTGTTTCAAGTTAGGATGACACCAAAAAACCATTATCGCCAAGCCAATACTCCCTACGTTTTATTTTAAATATTTTCATAACAACGACATTTTCTATTACTATTATAAACTCTTAAAACAAAATTGAATAGTCAAATTCAATCCATATGGATCCATGAATAGAAAGAAGAAAAGTCACGCTATAGTCCTCGGACGACGGATAGGATTCAAACGCTCAGCGCGATAGTGTGCAGAGTTCAATTCTTCGCAAGGTAAAATTGACTCTGTTACAAGCGAGAGTAACCTAAGAGTTAAGAGCGCTGAACCTATCAATTGGCTCTCCATCCTGACTCATATGATACACATCATGCAATTAACCTCCTTCACATTGACTAAGGACAGAATCGATAAAAATCTGTCAAAATTGCAATATCAACTTTTTTTTTTTTAAGAAAAATCACGCTATACAACAAAATAAAAAACAGTGGCATTTTCCCATTTATATAGATTGATCAAACGGAACTAACAAAAAAACAAAACAAAAGTCCATGAATATCAACAAACCTTGCAAGCTAATTCATCCAACACACTAACCAATTAATTTACACACGAAATTAACAAGCCATATAGCAACATTCAAATATATATACCGATAATACTCTTCCTCTTCCTCATCCCCTCCCCAGTCATATATATGCGTGAATGTAATCGCGCTATCATCAACGGGTTTCTCCAAGTGGAAGCGGCTTGGATTAGCTTAAGGGAGCTTTCGTTAGTAAGGACGTAGTCCTTCGTACGGGTGAGCAACAAAAAAAAAAAGAACATGTAATCGACCAATCGAGTTCTATATATGATGAAGAACATAAAGATTAATTGGTTCCAGCAGTCATATATCTACGCCCGTAAAGATCATATATATGATACTAGTAGGTAGTGGACCTCTTTCCATAATCAAAATTATAACCATGATGGTAATTACTTTGATTGTTTCCTCCTCATGAATCATGAGTGCGTAAAATGATCATAACCCCCTCGTCCTCCAAAAGGTACGTATTTAGCAGTTACACTTGTACTAGCTAGTACTATAATGGCTATAATCGCTAATCAGAGGTTGAGCATATCCAAGATTCCACCATACCTTCACCTCTTGTTCCACTCCCATTCATTGTCTCCTGCAGCAGCCCCCTCCCCACCAGCTGAAAACTCCCCGTGTTCGTCTCCGTCACCGCTTCAGTCCTATACCCCATCGTTGTTTTCACATTGATCAGATGACTATCATAGTTAGCTCCACCTCTGCCTTCGCCTCCACTCGCCACCATCGTCGACCCTCTAGCTTCCCCGTGTATACCCAACCCAAACTCATGATGATCATCCACTAGATTATTTTTATTATTACTTGACGACGGCCCCGGCGTTTCCAACAAAGAATTATGGGTTTTTAAACCAGACAGAAATGACGAGCTGGGTAACGTTTGGTTTAGGAAATCGGACTGAAACGACGCGTTTGGTGGAGGCTGGAGCTTCTGGGGGAACGGACGAAGGAGATACGGCGGCAGCGGTGACGGTGTTGGTGGGTGATCAGAAGTCGTGCTGTTAAAGGTACTATTGTTGGGGTTGGGGTTGGGGTTAGTAGATGATCTGATGGAAGAAGGCGTACCGAAAAGATCTAGTCTGCTTCTCGGGAAATGCGACGCGGCAAACGGAGGCGCCGGGATGCCAGTGAATTCCTGAACCATGGCTCTGAAATTGCTCGTGTCCGTCGTCAACACGGTAGTAGGCGCACGTCTCGACGCCCTGGCTCGTTTCTTCGGGTTCCGCACGGCGAGCACCGATGACGTGGCGGATGGTGACGATGCGGGTGGTGGGTTTTGATCTGATGCAGCCGAAGGCGGGAGCGGCGCGGGCGCGGCCAAAGTTATGTTCCGGGGCTGGGAATCGGGTTGTGGGGAGAAGAATGGGTTGATCTGATTCGGCTTCTGGGATTGTTGGTGTATGGTTTTGTTGGACCAGATAAGAGGGTCGAGATTGAGGAGAGGGTTGGGATTGTGAATGGGTTGCAGGGGGCGAGGGTCGTAATTATAGTTGGAAAGTGGGTCGAATATGGAAGAGTGAAATGGAGGGTGGGATGGGTTAGGGAGGGTTTGGTGGTGGTTGAGGAAAGCTGAAATAGAGTCGGGTGAGGTAGCGGCGCGTGAATTATACTCTTCATCACCACCGCTAGAAGACTGAAGACTACCACTGTTGCCAGAATCCATTTCAGACAGAGAGAAACAATGAAACTAAAGATTCAGAGAGAGAGAGAGAGAGAAGGATAAGGATTTGATCTTGTTTGTAAAGCAATTAATGAAGTTTTGCTTTTGGAGAAAAAGGGCAGGCAGCAGGGGCATAAGAAGAAGAAAGGACAGTAGAGCCAAATTAAAATGGATGCTATACTGAAATGGATGGTTGTGGAGGGAAAGGGAAATTATTAAGGAGGGGTTTATGTAGTATGTGCTTGCTTTAGTCACAGATGATTAGGGTTTCATAAGAGGAGAGGGAGAGGGAAACAAGTGTTCATTACTCAATTGTTTTCCATTTCTTTTTGGGGAGGTGTAAAACGAAGGGGGAGAGAGAAAGAGAAAGAGAGAGAGAGAGAGAGAGAAGGCGGCTTATTTAATTTTCAGTTCATCGAGCTCAGTTCCACTGCTCACGCTTCCACCAGGAATGGAATGATCACCTGTGTGTGTGGGGTACCGTATGTATACAACGTCAGAGATCGAGGGGGAGTTTGTTTGTTTATGTGGTTAAAATTTTAGGGCTTCTTCGAACGGTTAATTGTTAATAAAAATAAATTATAAAAATTTATTTCATTCTAATTGTTCATAATAATAATATATTATTAAAAAATAATTACTTTTTAAATACTTTAAATAAAATGAAAAATATATAAACTTATGTTTCAATATAACATTTTCTTCTTCCTCTTTTTTCTTTTTTTTTTCGTACAACTCAATTTATTAAAGCAAGCACAAGGCTTTTAGGTTGTGTTCTCCTAGGTAATTTTCACCCAAATTTTTTAATTTTTGATTTTTCTCTCTCATTGGTCCCACAATTTTTCTATTTATCTTTTCTCTCTTACTTTTTATATTAATCATTACAAAACTACGAAAACCAAATCAATAAATCTCTTATCCAAACGCAATTTTAATTTCCAAGGTATTTCAAATTAATTCCCTAGTCACTCACATTTATTTTAGCTTGAATGTTTTCGTCAGCCACTGATCATGCACACACTCAACATATACATATACATACATATATATATATGCATAATGTACCTAATTATGTTTGTTTCAATAATCATTGTGCGTTCCATAATTGATCTCTAATTTATGCACCATTTTGATTCCTGACAAAACCTTACTCCGTAACTTAAAAAAGTAATTATGCAAATTACTTATATCTATCTAAATAATTTATTAAAAAATATATTGAACTCCAACAATTTATAATTGGTGTATTTCAGCTGATCAGATTGCCTAAATAATTTGTAGATTTTACTGTGTTACTGTGGAACATGCTAATAATAATTTGAATGTACAATACTAAAATATATCGAAAAGTGTTTTCAATGCATTGGTTAATATTTTCATAATGATAACTTCTTCTTTTTAAAATTATTTTTATGTTTTGAAACACTTATTAGCAAAACTCATAATTTATTACACTGCATCTTTTTTATTAAAATATTTCATCCTTTTACTAATCATTCGATTAATTTGACGGATTTTCGAACTTAATTACTTCTTGGCACAAATTTGAGTTTGAATTTTCTATGTTATTTCATGTGGCATTCTTTATGCCACCACTCACATGTTGATGGGTCTCATTATAATTAGTGGGTTCTAGCAGTATGTAAGTGATGACACACAAAACGTGAAAATTATACGGAGTGCCTAGGCACTCCATGCTAGGAGTGTCATAATGCACATAACGATTATAAATTATGCACATATAACCTTTATGTGCATTATTAATTATGTTATGTGCATTACTAATTATGTTATGTGCATATTTTATAACCTTTATGTGCATTAAGTAGGTCTGTCAAAATGCTACTCAGTAACTCACTCTAACCCGCTTTAACATGTTAAACAACTCAACACATTACTATCCATTTAGTTACGAAATTATATATTAGAATGTCAAAATAATATTTTTCCGTGCAAATGAGTATTCAATATGTTAATTTGAGTTTAACTTAACTCATTTATCATACAATTGAGTAGATCGATTAATTAAATGGATTATAATAGGTTGAACCCATTATAACCTGTTAATTATTAAAATTCAACCAATTTAACCCGTATTGACAGGCTTAACATTAAGACACTCCATGAGTAAAAAGTGTCTAAGCACTTCATATAACGATTGCACAAAATATCATACGGAATGTAATAGAGAATCTAATCTCAACAGACTTAAGTAGGAAGAATTAAAAGTTTGATTAGAGTTCGCATGTTATAACGTAACTAGCTACAAAAATGGATATTACTCACTTCGTTTAAATTTAAATATTTATGATAATAATACTCCATCCGTTTTATAATAATAGTCATTTTAGAAGTTAAAATTTATTTTAAAATAATTGTCTTTTTAGGATTTTTTAGGTTGTTTTAACACTTATTTTCCTAAATTGTCCTTCTTTTTTCTCGACTATCAATGATCATTAATTACACTCTTTTTTTTTGTCATTAATAAAAAGTGACTATTTAATGAGGTCAAATTTGTCAATTTATATTATTTCTTAATCTATGTGCAAAAGTTTAAAAGACTAATATTATAAAACAGAGGGAGTATATTGTAATAATTTTATGTTATTTTTAAAATAATTAAAACGAAGAAATAAATGGAGTATATGTTAAATGTCTTTGTTGGTGAATCGAAGGTTACACCAACTATGAACAATCTGGTTCCGAGTTGATGGAATTAATGGAAGTTGGCTCAGCATTTGACCAAGTCAAAGGTGAAGTAGTAGGATTGTATGGTGGCAAGAGAATAATTGGGATTATTACTGGAAATCTACAGAGAATCTCTCGTGTCGCAGGACTAGTAGTAGAAGGTATGACCGAGCAAAAAATTGTAAAATCGAATCAACCGAATTAAATCGACGATATCGAACGAAAAAAAATCGAATTAATGTATTGGTTTGGTTTCGGTTTCTAGAACTATCAAAACCGAGAACATTAGTTTGGTTGCGGTTTAGCCGTAATATTACATTTTTCAAACCAAACCGAGATAATATTACTACTATATATTTAATTTTTTTACTTAGTTAATTACTTATATACATTTATATTATCAATGCATTTATATTTTATAATATTGAGAATTGTATTTATATAAATTTTCACTATTTTCTTTTTACTTTCTATTTTTTTTCATTCAACTTCCATAATAGAGAATTATGTTCACTTAAATTTTGTAAATTCAATCATAAATTTTTTCTTTTTTGTGATTAAAAATCTCTACTCTATGAATTTGTTCTATCACCTATTAAAATTTAAGAATTACATAAATTCTTTTGAAAACCGAAAGTTTATGAAAATCGAACCGAAAAATGTAAAATCGAAGAATCAATTTTTGATATTTTTGGGTTGATTTCGGTTTTGAAAAATAATAAAACCGAACTATTGATTTGGTTGCGATTTTGATCAAAAATTACCAAAATTGAACTAAATCGAACCATGATCACGGAGTAGGAGTAGTCTTCCGTCACTGAAACGTAGGTAGAAATTTATCACACTTTTCATTGCTTTTTTCCACTTTTAACCCCCTTGGTTTCTCACTATTTGTCCTGTTTGGCCAGAAAGAAAAGAAAATGGGTGGGTCGGCTCACCAAACCTCTCCTCAAATTTGATGCAACCAACCGAACCAAAATACACTTGATACTAACAAAGGAAAACTACCGTTGTTAAGTTCGGACTGTTTTTGGCATTAACTTGAAGAATCGATCAAATATAGGGCTGACAATTTGTTATTCATTAATCTATTTTAACCTATTTTAACCTGCTAAACAGTTTAACCTGTTTCAACCTATTTAATAATAAAATTGTATATTAAAGTATGTAAAAAATATTTTTTTTGTACGAAAGAGTATTCAAATAATAATTTAATTTTAGCTTAACCTATTTATTACATAATTGAGTTAATTGGTTAATTAAATGGGTTATAATAGGTTGAACCCATTACAACCTGTTATTTATTGTAACTCAACCCATTACAACCCATTTAACCCAAATTGTCAGGCTTAATCAAATATGATATTTATTTGATAAATTTTAAAAATATCATTTTTTTCTCATCTTTTTTATATCTTATTAAATATTATATTAAATTACAGTTATTACTTTCTCTCTTTTTCTTTTATTACTATCATATAATTATTTAAATTTAAAAGAATAAATATGTAATTAAGATTATAACAAAAAGAAAATAAAAATAAAATTATGTCAAAAATCAACTTTCTAAATGCACTCTACATTGCATTAAGGCTTTGTTTGAATTGTGAGAAAATCATATGAAAAATGATTTTTCAGGAAAAAATAAAGTGAATCGAAGGAAAGGAAAGAAAAAGAAAAAGATTAAAAGATAAATTTCTGTGTACCTATTTAATTAGCAAAATTTTAGTAAGAAACATAATTTCATTTATTCAGCAGGATGACATTTACCTGAAAATAATTATTTGTCAGAAAATTTTTAAATGGTTACAAGAAAATGTTATAATTTTGTTTTTCTGCGTTCTTTCCCATATTTTACCACTATCTAAACGAATCATAATGTCAATAACATTTTTTTTATATTGTACTCCCTCCGTTTCACAATAGTTGATATTTTGAAAACAAAAAATTATTCCAAAATAGTTATGTCTTGCACATTTTTTCTACACTTTTTCTAAATTACCTTTTTGTCTCAATTCCAAGATAAATGAGCAGTTAATAATACCTCTTTAAATGAGAGAAGAATTTAAAAAGATATCATACGTAAAGAAAGAGCAAAATTGAAAAATTAAAAAATATTTAATGCATTCCTTGATTAGTGTAATTCAACCTTAAACATCAACTATCGTGAAACAGACGAAGTAATTGATAAGATGTGGAAGCAACTTTGTCCGCAGTTGATCGAGAACGTCTGACATATTGTACGATAAAATAATATATTTTTTGGATGACGTAATATGCTTTTACGATAAAATAGTATGTTAATAGTATTCTAAAACCGTTCTCGATTTTTTAGAATCGTTCATGGTTTTTGAATTTTTATGACAAAATGATATATATTTTATCGTATGTTATAAAAGTGTACAGTTTAATCATTAACGTATATAATATGGTCATAAGTATATGTACCGACGTCCACACCAAAATTAATTCCTAGAACGTGAGACAAGATTCAACTTAAACCTCACAATTTATGAGCTTAAGGGTGCGTTCACCCGTCATGTTTTTCGAACATTGTCTGAAAAACAATCCAAAAATACAAGTTTTTCAAACACAAAGTTTTCTC
>JAOWAN010072951.1:0-24480 GCA_028566635.1 Lobelia cardinalis
ATAGAGAGCTAGAGAGAGAGAGAGAGAGAGAGAGAGAGAGAGAGAGAGAGAGAGAGAGAGAGTTTTATTGTTTAATCTGATGAGATTGATTTAATTTATTATTTATTAATAAATTAATAAAAATAATTACAGAGTTACAAAATTTGTAGCAATATTATCTCGCGGTATGAAACTCATGCATCACATTAAGGTTGCCAAAAGGAAACTATTAGCTCATCATAAGCAACCTTTGTGGTATGTTAACATGATGCTCATCAGCTATCCAGATGATACCATAACATTTCTCAGAAAATAGAATGGTCGCACGGCCTGGAAAAAAAGCGTTGAAGCTGCCTGGTCATACTTTCTCAGTTGTGATAAATCAAATTTGATTCAAGTTTGCATGTCGGGGAAAACTTGAATCAAATACTAGATTCTGGTCATTTTGATAACCACACCAACCTGACATGTTTTGAAACTTAGAACTCGAGTACCGTTCCTTGGGTTTGAACCAAATGAATGTTGAACATCTTTTCAGTTGAATTTTTTCATATATAAAAGTTCAAAACAATGGAGGAATGACTCAAAATTGTTACAACAATCAGAGGGGTCCCCCCCCCCCCCCAACTGAATTATTCCACCAGACATGCAGGAAGGGTGAGCAGTTCTCAAACAACGATGCTTTTACCTGGAGGAGGAGCCATGTTGCTAACAGAACCCTTATGGAATTGCATGTTTTCCATGAAAATCATGTATCTTTGGGACCAACAAGAAATTTAGCTATGAAGAACCCAATTGTATCAAGTGGAGATGATGGATCAAACCGCTGAACAAGATCTTCCTCACCAGGTCTCAACCATTCCCTGAAATACCAGTCATTAAAACAAGTTACCAAGCTTAAAGGTCCTTCACAATCACACTGTCAAAAAATTTTAAATTTAATTTAGGGAAAATTATAATATTGGCCCCAAGGTTTACATTGATGAGCGATTTGGACCCCAAACTTCAAATTTTAGCAATATCAGCCCCATGGTTTCATTTTCTTGGCAACCCAACCCCTGGTAGATTTTATGCACTACAACTGAACATAAGGGGTTTTCTGCAAATCTTTTACTCAAAGGTTTTTTTTTTTTTTTTTAAAGAATTAGAAATCGGAAAAGATAAGACTTTTCAAAGAATAAAAAAAACAAAATTGAAAAAAAAAGATAAAAATAAACTATTAATATTAAAAACTTTTCTAAATAAAGTTTAAAGTAAATAAATTAAAATAAAAAGGGCTATTTAAAATTTAATTGCAGCGAAGTTCAAAATTTTGGTAAAAAGTCAAAGTTCAAACCCTTAATCAAACCCCTAACTTATAAAGATTAATCAAGAATTAATCTAGACAGTCCACAAGATCAACACTTTCATATTCAACACTTAGCTGATTGGTAATTCATTGACCAACAGGTAATTACATAAGTGGATTTGTCAAATGCATCATTCACCAAGCCCATCAAGAAGACTTAATTGCAACATGCAATTGAGAATTACTCAAGAGAATATATGCATTCATCAAGGTCTCCGTTGAAGACCTGCACTTGGGTTAGTTCCTGAAGATCAACAGCTAACTCAATGCAGTGTATGTGCCACATTGACGAAGACATATTTGCTCAAGTGCAAGCAGATCTACAAGGAGGACATAAACAACAAAGAATGTACAACGACATGAATCTCCGAGAAGAGTTGCAGCATTGGTTGAACCACCGAAAACAAACAGTCAACCAACTGCAGCTCACATGCTTCAAGAAGACAACATCTACCCTCTACATTAGCAGATCACATAGGAGATTAAAACAACATTCAAAAAGATAAAATGCATAGATTACAAGTGATTTTGTTGTCTTAGATTTCTAGGCATAGACTTCATTAAGCTTTTAGCCTTTCGAGCTTAAGCACTTCAGATATATAAGAAAGATTTAGGACTGCAGAAATTAAGCTTCATTTCTGCAAATCAGCAAGTCCAATCTAAGTGCGAAATACTTCCAATCTGAAAACCTGGATATTAATTCTTCTTTGGAATATCCCAGGATAGCTTACTTGTACTTAAACGGCTTCCAATCGCTTAGGTTTAGAAGTAATCTAGGAAGCAACATTGTAAACACTCTCTAGTGTATTTTTATTTTTCTTTTTGTTGTAAAGTCCACGGTTGGAAGAGCCAATGCGTGAGTGGATTTTAGATAAGATTCAAGAGTGAGCTTTGGTAGCTACTCATTCCGGGAACTCAATAGTGGTTTGCAAAGTGGAAATTGCACTTTCCAAGAAGCTGTGTTCGCTTCATTTGTAATTGAGCAAGAGTGCTCCACGGAATTTCTTGAGCCAGACTTAGCCAGAATTGTCTACGTGAAATTTCGCTTAGTGCTGAGTTGCAAGAATTCTCCTTGATTAATAAAAGAAGTCTTGTGTGTTCAAGAGGAACAACGGGGGGCGGATGTACTAGTGTGGACTAGGAACTACTTGAAAAATCATTATCTTTCTCTTTAATCTCCACTCTTCAAACGGAGTGCTTTTTATTGTGTTCTTTATATCTTGCATTCTATTATAATTGGCATTATATTCTACTTGTTTGATTAATCCTCTAAACTCTTCCGCTGCAAACACTCTCAAAGGTTAATCAGACTGCTTGCTTAAAACAAGTATATCAAACAGATGTATTAAGTAGTCCTGTTAAAGTTGTCATTAACTAAGCAACTATCAATACATATTCAATAATATAGAACTAAGGCAGACCCTTTCAAAGCATCCATTAAGTGGAGTTTGATTATCACTAACCAAAAGAGAACATAAAAAAGGAGTTCTCTCGATTCGTAGAAAAAGGGTTCTTTCAATTGGTATCAAAGCATCCGGTAAGTGAAGTTTGATTAACAACAGAGGGACAAGGGTTCTTTCATTATTGAATATAATTAAATAAATCTTAAATATGGAATTAAATGAGAAAATGGATTAAATGATTGTTTGGTATTAATACTCAACAATCTTTCTTATAAAGATGTTTGAAGTAGAAAATTCCTATATTAATATGTATATTTGAATATTTTTTTCTCTATATAATTATTTGAGTTCAAATTTAACTTTGATGTTTTAAAGAATATTTCATTCTTGAAGGTTAAGAGATTTTTTTTTATATTAAAATCATCATTAGGCATTTATGTTAAAGTTCACTAAAATGACTTTTAATTTCATACATTTTTTAAAGAAAAGTGATTTAATAAAAATAAAGAAATACATTTAGAAGAATAATCCAAACAAGCACGGGAAGAAAACATGATTAGGCAATCTACAAAAAAAGAACTAAACAAATAAACTAATATTCTAAATAAGTTACTAAAATTTAAAATGATATTCTAAAATAAGTTATTTATTTTCATAATATTTCCACTTTACTCTATATTTTTTTATCTTTTAATTCATATATTCAAATTTTAAATTACAAAATAAAATATAAAACCCCAACTAAAATCATTGATACTGCTCCCACATCTCTCACCGTTATGACCTACACCCGAAACCTAGTCCTCTACCCAAACCTTAACAATCACCACCCCACCCAAATTAGCTCTAAGCGGCCATTCCTCCCCCACCACCATACACTATCATAACCGTACTTTAGAAGCTAAGTTAGAAGTTGAGTTAATTTGCAATTAGAACAAATAAATTTGATAGAAATATAACTTAAAATTGTAATTTAGAAGTTAATTTGTAATTAGAACTAATAATTTGTTACTAACTTTAATGAAAAATAAATAAAGATAAATTAAAAATAGTAATTACCTATTAAATTTGTTATTTTTAAAGAATTTATGAGAAATTAAAAAAAAACTAAATTTTAATAAAAATTCCCCACTATTACAAATGACAAAATGCCCCCTCCAATTTGGCCATGTGATGTGCACATGCAGTTTTAACACACAAAACCTAACAGGCGTTGGCTCAGGGCTGCGATTGCAAAGAATTTGAAACCATGGGGCTAAATTGCTGAAATTCTGGAGCCTGTACTGCAATTTGCATTCTAATTTACGACCTGAAAGGATATATCTCACTTCTGTTTAAGAAGACCCAAAGCAAAACTTAACCTTCTTCACGTAGTTTCTTACTCATTCCCTATCTGTTGAAATTTAAATATTTACTTTCCTAAAGCTTGTGGTAACATTCCAATGAGAGTAGAATATAAACATTTCTTTCCTATACTGCACTGAATGTTCGTTGTTTCCTGGGAGAGAAAGCGGACCAAAAGAAAGCTTTTACGTTATAGGTTAGTCCAGTTTTGAAGTACCCAGCTACTGTTCTGAGTGTCTGAGTTTTCTGTTTCTGAATTTAAATGTACATACTTTGTAGGTAGTTCTGATACACTAGTTTCTTAAACTTTGAACGAAGTAAACTGACGCATTTTATCGGGATAGAGGAAGCGTTATGCCAATATTTAACAGAAACACTATCAAAAACTAACACCACATTGTTGTTTACCAACATCATAGCTAAGTTGAGTTCAAGAACAAATTATATATTTTAGAACTTTTCATTCAAGGTTTAAAGAGGTATCTTTATAAATTGACATATAGAAAAAGGAACATCGCATTAAACATCAAACATAAGTCAAACATCATCCTCAATTCAAATCAACCTTTGCCTCAACTTACTTGGGGTCTGCTACAAGAATCTTTTTTCACCATTCGGTTTAGTCCAACGCAAGGCCACTATACCAGCCACACTCATTCCTGTCCTTTTTTAACTGTTAATGTCCATGGCAGTGTCTTCCCTTCCCTTACCTCTAGTCTAGTTCTTAATACTTACTCAATCACACTTCCTAACAAGTGCACTCAGTGGTCTTTGTTGTATATGTTAGATAAGAGATAAAGTTACAAAACTATTGTCTTAACCATCTGGTATCCGGCCACCTCATTTGGCATCGACTGTTCAAGATTTGAGCCAATACGACCACAACGGCGGTGAAACTCTCTCTACCATAGTTGCATTCTCATGGTTCCTCTTGAGACATCTGGTTACTAGACCCTTACTAACTGATCTACGCAAATGATAAGTTAAATACTACGGCAAAGAATAAAGTGAACTTACTCGATATATCCATCAGATGATTCATAGCGGCCGACAAGACCAGGTCCTCCGATTCTTGGATGCTGAAATATGTAAAAGAGAGTGTTAAGTTACCAAATCTAAAAACTTAAGCTTTTAGGTAGGGACCCAACTATCTGTATCAAGCTAACACTCCCCCTCATGTGTGACCCGCTCATACGAGGAGAATTAAATAAAGACGTCTCAACGGGGGCATCACAAATCAAAAAGAGTGCCAACAATGTGCTCTCACAAATTCACAATAATGCGGATTACAAATGCAAGCGGGTGACTTGAACTCAAAACCTAGCCAAACCAGAGCTCTAATACATGTTAAGTTACCAACTCATCCAAAAGCGTAAGCCCTTAGATAGAGACCCAACTATGGATATCAAGCTAAATGAGAGATTTGCTTCAAAACCAAGTCATTTCCCTTTTTTCAAGCATATGAAGAATATACTTCACCTACTTTAAAAGGTTAACATGCTATATGCTTAATAGCTGAAGCCTCCACATATGGGCATACCAATTCATATATCCTTCAGGTGCTATAGAGCTCTGATACCGTTTAGGAGTCTAAAGCATATTTCTAAGAATATGTAACATAATCAGTTGCAGGGTATCAGTATCATAACTATTGGCCAAGGACAATTGCTTACTTCAGCTCCTAATTTATCACTTTTGTCTCTAGTTTGACCATGTGTGCACTTTATGTTGAACCCAACCCTTCCTAATAACAAATACAAGTCTTCAAAAATCTGAGTGGAAGTGTTGAATGAAAAAATTGAAATAAATACATCTTAAAATACATAGCTGTTACATTAGAAGTAGCACAAATTATAAGTGGCTCTAATGAGTCACACAAGGAAGGTTTGGGAAATTGGTAGAGAGCTTACTAATGAAACTTTCCCTTCGGAATAAAACAAACTAATACTATGGCATGCATTGCAACCTCTACTCTCTCTCTCTCTCTCTCTCTCTCACACACACACACACACACACACCCACACCCACACCCACACACACACACACCCTATCGCATACCCCGCGAAACCTTCCAGTCCGTCACTTAGGGATATTGAAGCGATATGGGTGTTACTATTGCTTTTTCCGATGAAAAAGCATATACTAGATAATGACAAAAATTATTTTTAAGACACATTTTTAAGGTGTAACTGAATGTCAGCAGAATACTCCCTCCAATCTTAAATAAGCATCCACCAGTCCTTTTCTGTGTGATCTAAAAAGAGTCAGTTTCGTTTTGGAAAAGTGAAGGGATATATATAACCATAACTTGCCTATGGACCTACACATAGACTAATTATATCCTTTTAAGAGAGTCAAATGCATTGTCTTAAACTATGTGCCAATTCAAAGCAGACACTTACTAAAGATCGGGGGAAGTGATACTTCATGATAATAGTAGCTATTTTTTAACACATACCCATAACAACAACTAAAAGTAGTTGGGACCTATATTCTATATAGTCCATAGTAATAGAAACTAAAAGTACAGAAGAATAAATTGCCAACATGCACAAAATTTTGCAGATTAACACTATGAATAGAACATGTGGTCTAACCTGTGAAGCCAATGAAAGAAACTTATATGTATCCAATGCATATCGAACCACTGCTTCATTTTCTCCAGGATTTATCGTACATCTAAGAAGTCAAAGTCAGATTTCAGTCTCGTTCTTAGTATAAACTGTTGGACAAAACTATAAAAGACACGGTAATCATGGAACATCTTATCCAGTGATACTAAAATCAAAGTATGTCGCATTCCAGTAACTCTATCAACTAATTAGTGCCCAAGATCAGCAGTCTAATGCCCGTATCTGACGAAGCTGAGCTGTAGGCAATATGGAAATAGAATATATAGAGAGAATATAAATGAATAAGCATATAATAAACAAATTGCATTTACTAGTACCACAATCAAGTGGATTGTTGCTTATGCCAAGCAGGCAATAAGTAAAATAAAACAGAAGAATCAAGAAAAACTATTGGAAATGCTTAGAGATTGTTTTTGGAGTAGTTAATGCTTGTTTCATGGGTTTGCTACGTATTGGGCTAAGTACATTAGGACACAAATACTTGGTTCCCCAGAGAAATGAGTATGCCAATCTCTCTCTCTCTCTCTCTCTCTCTCTCTCTCTCTCTCACTCTTCTCTCTCTCTCAGCTGAAAGATGAAATAGAATAGCACTCTACTTACGTTGAATACACTATGACTCCACCTGGCCGAGCTAGTTGAACTGCCTGATCGAACATTCGTCTCTGATAAGTCGAATGCTTCCTCAATGATTCTACAGTTTCCTTCAATAATGGAATAAATATGCATTAAGGATAAAGGCAGAATTAAGAAAGAGAAAGTGAAGATAAGGAAATCCTAAGACACAAACTTAATGAAATGCATAGTACATCAATCTTGCATCAAACACTGATAAAGATTTCTCAAGTTCTGCAGCAACATAACTTGAAATCATATGCTATAATTAAGTATTGAGCAACAATAATAGATTACCAACAACCTATTGCAAGCAGGGAATATGACCTCAGATTTCAAATCATTAAGCTGCCATAAAAAGTTCTATTGCCAACCCCAGATGGAACTAGAATGGAGATAACATGATGTTTTCACCTTCCCTTTATTGAAATGCACCATCAGCTTCAAATTTATCATCTGGTAGCGGTCCTATTTCCTTGAAGTTTTATCCTCTTTTTTTCTGCTGGTATTAAATGGCCAATTTTTTTGAAGATGTGAACGCTTACCATAGAGTTCTTCTGCTAGAACCAGAATAAGCATGGGCTTACAAGCAACACTTCTAAAGAAGCTGTGAGGATTACTTGAATTTCCAATTTTTTGATAAATCGAGGATACTATACAACAATAAAAGTCATTCTTCAGGCATCGGTCTTTCTTTACTAGCCAATCCCTCAGTGAAGCTCGCAAACGCCTGGCTGTTCCCAAGGGAGATGAAACTCTGCTCAGAGATCAATTCGGTATGAAATGGTGATGCACGACAAAAGTATATGCAAAAGAGCATGGGAGTTAAGTTATTATTTTGTATTGTATAATTACTTAGGAGCAAACTGCAGGAATAGAAGTAGCATTTTCCTGGTTTAACAAAATCATTAGAGTCCTTTAGTATTTCAATTGGCATAGAGAGTTAGATCAGATTTCAGATTAGTATTAATAGATATATTCTATAGTTAGGAGTCTTTTCTTAATTTCTAGCTTACATTATAAATAAGGATGTTATCATTCATTCTAATCAGAGTTGAGTATTGGGAAATTAAGCTTATGTGCTTTGAGTTGTGTTCTACCAATCCCTTGTGAGGTAGGTTCTCCTATTATTTCACTATCTTCTGTATTTCCTTACCTTGTTCCGCATCAAATACCGTTTAGATAGTGACATGAACACAGCTATTCTCCATGTTACCATGAAGCAATCTATCTTCAACGGGATATGACGATTCCTTCACCATTTGGAGCATTCATTTACCAATTAAAACAAAGGCAATCATTGGGTTCAAAAAAAAAAAAAATCCCTTTTGCATAGCCTTGATTGCCCATCTACTTTCTGCAGTGAAAGGTCCATCCATGGCTTTGGATTTTCAAGCAAGCGTGCCTCTTAAAGAACTGGATCCCTTGAACCTTAAGTTGATATGAATGGATTTTCATTCCCATCAATGAATATTTCCCTCTTCTTCCACATATATGAAGTTACAGAACGTTACTAATGATGCCAGTAATCAGAATGTTGTATACAAAACAATCTGAATATCTGACATTATTATGCCCGAGTTTATCTGTAGAAAGCATACACTGACTAGTCCATGGCATCTTAGCTTAGCATCCCTTCATTACATTAGCTCTGTTTTGTATGCATACTCGTGCACGAGAAATTTCAGAAGAGTGACTTCCACCAGAGGATACAAAATGAAAATTGCACTATGGTTCCTGCTCAACTCATAAAACAGCCATTCGAGATTCGGTTGTGGCCTTCAATTCTATTAGGTTCTCCTTCCTGAGGCTATTGGCTCTTTTTCGAATCATATTCCAAGTTTTATTTCAGAAAGTGATTGTAAATTTCTACATGTTACACCTTCTGAACATAAGATTTTCCCTGGTCCTGAAAAATTCATGCATCAGTTTTTTGGAGGAGCGAGTTGTTCATGCCATAAAGAAACCCCAAACACTCAAGAAATCTGTTGGACAAGCCGAATCACACCTCTTACAACCGCTACAATCCTCTGTTCTTGGAGCTGAAGCAATTTGTTTTGCTTTACATCCGTCCCAAGGTATCATTTCTAAAATATGTGGGGCAGGCTCGAAAACATTGAGTACCTCCAATACATGCATCATAAATTTCGACTGAATGTGGCATTGGATCTATACATTTTTGAAGGGCATCAATTTTGGATCTACTAAATTTAGAATTGAAAAAAAAGAGAGAAACTAGATTTAGAATATTAGATAAATCAATGAGTTTCCAGCATTTTTTAATCCATTTTCAATTTCAAAGATGATGACTTTCCAAAATTACGTTAGAGCTGGCCCATCACCTATTGCTTAAATTACCAACTTTTAACTTTAGTACTCAAAAATCTAAAACCTAGCCTCGTATTTCACAAATCCCAATACTAAATTGTTTTCTTTCAAAACCATTGCCAAGATGATTAGGGTGTGTTCTCTTGCAGGTTTTTTGGTTTTTGATTTTTCTCTCTCATTGGTCCCATATTTTTTCTATCTATCTCTCTTACTTTTTACTTTAATCATTACAAAAACTCAAAAACCAAATAAAAAAACCATCCATCCAAACGCACTTCTTTGCTTGTTTTAGGGGAGAGGAAACCTGATCCTCAAAAAACAGGCGGTAAGGCATGACGAGTCACATTAGAAACAGAAACTTCTAAAGTCTGACCTGTCCTTTTTTTCATTTAAAGGAAACAGGGATATTAACTTCCAGAATTTTTAAATATGGAGAAGAATAAAATAGAAACACCAGAGGGGGACAAGTCTCCCTAAAACCAGGAGACTTATAATGAAGCAAACCACCTCCATCATAATACAAAGCCTTTTGAGCACCCCTGGGCATGTCATTCTCCTGAAAGAAGGTCTGTCTTCCTTGGTGTGTATGAGCAAAAGACGTAGGGCAATCAGCTTCAAAGTTCCTTTCTTAAAATAATTTTTTTAGTCTGACCTGTCAAATTTGGTTCAAGAGCTAAATGTTTCAAACACTTTCGCCCATCCAAATATCGTTAAGCAGTACTCAACAGAAAAGAAAGATGTTGGGTTAATGCAGCTTATTTTCGTGTATGCGTTGCTTGAAACATTAAGTGCTATCAAGTGTGTCGGCTCTGATCTAATTCACAGAACAAAAAGGGGAAAGAAGGAGAAGAAAGACCACAAATAAAAGAAAGAAAAGAAAGGCCTAAGCATCACACCTAGGGTTCCACGGGCCCACCCAAGAGAGATCCATCAGACATCCAAAATAAAATTTTCTTCATTCTTTCACTGCTGAAATAACAAAGCACAAACATATACAAGGGGAGAACTTTGGGACAAAGGAAACTTCAGGACTAAGTACACATGGAATCAAGTTCTATATACAGATTACAAGGAAGTATGCCTACTAAACTGGAGCTAGCCTACTATCGGCAGCCAACATATATTAGCTACAGGCAAATGTGAGCAACCCAAACTGATTAGTGCAATCCATACATTATATTTCTTCGGCCTTTCTTGGGCTTCGTTTGACTACATCACACAGGAAAGGAATATTGTACAAGTGCACTATTTCAATTGACGTTCAATGCTTATGATCAAGCTAAAAGTCCATTTTAGGAACACTACATCCTAGGTACAATTTTTTATATCTGAAACAATAAATACATCTTTAAATTAGGAAAGCTATCTTGTTTGTATGAGCCATTGGAGTGGAAATTAGATGAATTCAATGCTTGACTAACCTCATTCCCTAAAAGAATAACCCAGTGCTCCCTACGTCAAAATAAATTCTTCCCAATTTGATTATATTTGGGCAACAAGATTAAAAATTGGCTTTCTTTGACTTGGATAAAAAATTTTCTATTTTGATATCTTTTTATTGCTAGAGTTGGACCTACCCAATAATTCAGATAAATGACTCGCAATCACTCGTTTTTTGGGTCATAATCATTATGTAGGAGAGATGGCCGAGTCTTTTGACAGGGTGCTTTGAGTTAGGAGCGGCCCTTCGTAGCTTCTGGCGAAGCTGCGAGCGTACCCAAACATTTATAAGAACATTTACTTGTTCTTGCGAATTGAGAAAGTTGTCATTGATAGTTTAATTGATAACAACTACTGATATATTAGCACTGAAACATAATAAATATATGTTCAAATGGCAATTTGATAGTTTTTTTTTAAAAATTTATTATTGTTTTAGAAATAATGCCGGAAATGGCTACAAAGTACTAGGAAATATTGTCTATATAGGCTAGACCAATAATGCCTCCATTGAGGCTTGAACCCCTGATCGTAACAACAATAGTTGTCTCTAACGAGACTAGGATACCGCTAGAGCAAGTGGTCTTCGGTGGTTATTTTGATAGTGTCTTGTGTTATCTTTTTTGTAAGGAAATAGGAATTTTTTTTTGGGGATAGAGGGTGTCGTTCCAGTAATATTCGAGACAAAAAAGCTTACCTCTCCAGCGAACAATCGAGGCCTCAGACCAAGTGCAGAACATGGAGCATCAAGAAGAACCCGATCAAAGCTATTTGGAGAGAATCCATCACATTTTTCGACCCTACCTCCTATGCAATGATTTCTTCCAGGACCATTTTTCATTCTTCGAGCCTTCTTCCTTAGCTCAGCTTTGCTAGCATATTGCCCTCTTTTTTCTTGCTCATCACTAACTGAAATATCGAGTCGGTCAGAGCTGGAACTTGTATTTGTTGGCAAGAAATATCACATTGTCAGCAGCAATTTTGAAGAACAAAATGTATACTAACACAAAAATTGTGAGCACAGTGCAGAGTAGTAGGTTTTATGTCACATCACGTTGATTGGGTTCTGGAGGGTACAGGCACATTCACATCTAAGTCCATGAATATCCTTATTCACCCTCAAATTCAGCCAGATTTGATTTGGAAGTCCATGGTCCCATTTTAGTTTAAGGTCTTTACTTGGGCTGTGATTCTTAACCAGCTGAATACCAATGATTGGCGACAGTGGCGACGGCCAAATAAGGCCTTAGCAATAGCAAGAGAACGAAAGCCAAGTAAACTTCGTTTAAAACGCTGTGGTAGAAAGCAACGTGCGGCGGCAGGTGAAAGGTGGGTCGATGAACAGTTCTATCAGCGGATGTCTGCATTATGTGTATGGGTAGCAATGAGACTCATGATCACCTATTTCTGCATTGCTCAGTTGCTCTGCATTTATGGTCTGCTTTGTGTGGTGAGGGGAGAAGCCTTGGTTTCCCCTCGTTCGGTCAAGGATATGTGTATGATTACACACCTGGGATTTGTTTCTAAGGGGGATGCCAGAATTCTGTGGGATGTACTGTTTTTAGTCCGCTGTGGATTATATGGAGTGAATGAAATGCGTGCATTTTCAGGAGCCAACAGTTGCCTTTTCCACATCTTTGGAAAAGGATCTCCATTCAGGCTTCTCTTTGGGTACGGAGTCCGGGAGCTTTCCAGAGATTGCCATTATCGGATTTGGCAAAGAGTTGGTGAGCAGTTTTGTTTTAGTTGTTTGTGGTTTTTGGCCATGTTCAACTTTTTTCTTTTAGGGTTTTAGTTTTCGAATATGTACCTTTTTTTGGGTGGATTCCTGATTCGCCTCTTTTTGTATGCTCTTTCTATATTTTTAATGTAGTTTCCTCTTTTATAAAAAAAAGAATTTCACATCGAATTGAACAAGCTAGATTTATTCAAAGTGTGGCCACTGTACACTTAGATACATGTATGTATACATGCGCACATAGTTATATATACAAACTAGTCATCACTACGCACCGAATTTGGAAAAGATCGGAGTCGACTTGGCTCGAATACTGTCATGTACTCTACATAAAATGCAAGATAAAAGTGCCGCTTAATGCACAACCCTAAAGATTAATAACCAATATAAGTCTATGTAGTGCACCCGAGAGTAAATTTGATATGGGAGGGTCCAATATATAAGACTCTAATCCATTGCAGGCCCTATAAAGGGTCTAATGTAAGCAGCTTAATCTGAAAGCAAAGAGGTTGCTGTGGTTTGATTACACTAGGTCACTATTGAGGAACCTCACCCCTGGAACAAGACTTGATCTTAGTCCGGTCAAATAACAAATACATGAATAGAGCTGACATCCATTTATCAGGGGACGAACTTTAAAAAGTACGAAATTACTCACCAGTGTTGTTTGACTCCAACTCAGTTACTACAGTAGGTGATAGATTTTCCATTTGAAATCTCAGTGAATCTGCAACTTGAGTAGATGGACACACTATATAAGCTGACATCCATTTATCAGGGGACGAACTTTAAAAAGTACGAAATTACTCACCAGTGTTGTTTGACTCCAACTCAGTTACTACAGTAGGTGATAGATTTTCCATTTGAAATCTCAGTGAATCTGAAACTTGAGTAGATGGACACACTATATCCTCACTGGAACAATTAACCCTGATAGCTTCAGATTCATTTGTACGAACAGCTTTCAGAGCATCTAATTTATATGCAGTTATACTATTCAAGCCCAGTTCAGCAGCCAGTTTCTGAATTTCATGCACCTATAAAGTAAGAAACATCAACATAATGCAATGAGATATCTTCAGGTGAAAGTGCAATTGTTAGATATCTTCATCCAAAAGTATAAGAGATTAAGGGAACAAAACAGAACAGCAAATTTTCACCATTACACGTTAGAAGACTATTTTCTCATATTGTCTTTCTTTGAATATACAAATGTATTGACACACAAGGTCAATGATAAATCATAAGTGCCTTGACACAATATCTATAAAGGTATTAAAATTAAAAATAAGTCTGACAAGAACACAATTTGAGCATCTGATAACACTGAACAGCTGCAATCTCACACTTACAGCAATGTAAAGGCATATTGTTTATTACCCTCGGACCTGATGCTAAGAGAAGAAATAAACGAATGGGTAATTGTACACTCCTACACATCTCGATACTAAACAACTCATTTATCAAGAGAAGTTACTGGTCGATTAGTGAATATAGGCAATTGGTTGATAAGTTGAATTACCTAAATATCAGAAAGCCAGATATTTCTTTGCAGTGAGTGAGCTCAGTTCGCTTAGGGTGCTTCACGGACTGATTGTTGTGGCATCACATATTCTGAGGCATCTCTGATTGTGGCTTGTTTGTGTGCTATACAAGATTTATGAAAAGATTGTTACAAAGACTCGGCCAGATTTCCATGTGATAAAATATCTACACTGGCTATTATCTCCACGTAACATAGAAGAGGACATCGTTTTTGAGACTGAGGAAGTATATGCTAGAACAATTGGAATAGGGAGCACTCAAGTTCCGTGGACCTTAAATTTGATAATGAAGAACACAGTACAAATCAAGTTTTGATCAAGAAACGCGTATTGAGGTTGACTGACATTTCATCAGGAAAAAAATTTGTAGAACACTGTTTTGACCAATCATGTCAAGTATCATTTGGCAAAATTGGGTTCTTTAGTGCGATATATTTGTGTCAAGCTAAGAGCATGTGATTTGTACGCACTGGCTTGAGAGGGAGGACTAGAGAGTCAAAAACAATTATGCAGATATGATCTGAAAGATCTCCACTGTTCTACAGCCGTAATGCCCATTCCGAGCCATTTAGAATTGTTTTGATAAGCAAAACAGGTAATTTTGAAAATGGCGCCAAAGGGGGCGCAACCCATGTACACGGGAAGTATACAAAGGTTAATGACCAAAAAGACGTGCTATTGCCAAACTCTGCACAAATTCCTCAAAACTTTCAAAACAACTAGGCATTGCCTCCATAATCCACAAAAAAACAAAGTATGAAGTGTCGATGCCTTTTTCTACAGATAGAGCTTCATTCTCAAATACTCTCCGGTTTCTCTCCCTCCAGATTGTCCATGATACACGCAAAGATGCTGTATGGAAACTACTATTACTCCTCCTTTTGTAAAGGGACCAGCATAACAGAAGATCTTTCACCGTCTTTGACATATCCCATTGAACTTCAAATAAAGCCAGCACAAAATTCCGGGTGTCTTGCTACCGGGCAGTGCAATAACAAATGCTTGACATTCTCTTCTCCTTGGATACACATGTAGCACCATTTTACGTAAATTACCTGACGTTTTCCAAGGTTTTCTAATATTTATACAAAATCCGGTCAAAAGGCTTTCGAGAACATAATATCGGTCAGCATGATAGCGGATCTGGTTGTGTCTGGTACATGGTTGACGAATGGTTCAGGCAACAACAAGGATACAATCAGATAGGATGAAGGCAACGGCCGACACCCTTCAGTGCTGGGCAAGTACTAAAGGAGAGAAGACTTGAGGGATAACATGGGGGTGGGGGGAGGGGAGAAGGAGCTAAAATCCCATCAGCTGAAGAAATCCAGCTTCTCAATGTTTCTTTTCTGTTTTCATGGTTTAAATTCAACTCAACCAAGTGTGTGTTGGAGCTGTTTGTGGTCACTGCTTCATTTGGTTTTCAGAGGCTCCAAAGCCTGTATAAAATTACAAGTTGCAATATCCTTCTTATTTCTTGTCCTCAATGGTTTGGCCTTCCCTGCCTTTAGCATTGCCTAACCAGAACATTTATTGGCATACATTGATAGTGTAGACTCCAAACAGTTTTAAACAACTTTACCTTTATTGTTTTTTTTTTTTGTTTCCTTTGGATAGAATTTTCTACGGGCAACTTTAATGATCTCTATGTACCTGTCTCAAATTTCAACTTTTTTAATTAAGCCACACATCCATTAGGCACCTGATATTGGCCACCATCAATTTTTTCGCATATGGCTTCTTGGTTGCCTTGCATACTTTCCAGCCAATATTGATTACCATAGAAAACTTTAGGGCATCCATGCCAACCACCCAATGCTCTTGCAAGTTAAACAATACACATGCCCCAACATAATTTAAAAGATTAGAACAAAATCAAGTTCTTAAAATATAACTTTCACCTTATTGTGAGATCTGTCAACAGCGATCACTTCTCCTTTATCTTTCATAAGATTAGCAATTGCAGTTGTTTTCCCACCCGGAGCCGCACACATGTCCAATACTTTCTCTCCCTGTTGAGGATCTAAAGTGTGGAAGGAAAATGATAAACAAATGTCATGCAAAAAGCATAGTATAGAATAAATGTTCATCACAAAATTAAAGTGAAGGTCGCATCAAAATTGGCAGAAAATGCTGCAGTCTGAATAACCATGTCAATTGATTATGAACAAGTCTATACAGCAAAGGTCATCACTGATTAGTGAAGTACTGTCCGAGGTATCTGGATTGGACCAAAACACAAATAGGAGAAGTAACTAACACGATGAACCTTACCTCTTTTTTGCTCGGCAAGTAATGAACTAAGACTTACTGAATGTAAATGGCAAAGCAAGGCAATAAAGAGAGACCGAAAAACATGACCAGGAATGTGAGGGACCTAAATATGGAATTTGTACCGTCTTTGTATTTTCAGATAGAAAAACTGAGCTCAACTCAGCCGATCCGAATTTCGTCAAGCACAATAAAATATAAATTACAAATGACCATCCCAATTCAGGCCGATACAAATCAAAACCTCCTGCTAGCCATGCAGAAACCTAGAAATCCCTGTGTTACCCAACCCCACAAAGAAGTACAAGAACAGCTGTTGTTTATATGCACAAAAGCAGACTGTGTGAAAGTCCTTGCAAAATACCAGTAGAAATACACCAAAAAAGTGGGCCAAACATGCCACATCTCCAGAACACCGGCTTATCTTAATGGCAAGTCTTGTGAAAGCCACTATCAACAACTGCACCATAGGATGTACCCAAGCTTCTGCTGAAACAAGAAACAGCACCACAACAGCTCCAGTGCCGCAGACGTGCGGAAATGACCTGGTGAATTTCAAGTTTTACTCCCTAATGAGAAGTATGCTTGTTCACATTCACATGATACACCGGCACTGTATCTCTTCTATTTACAAGATTCTTCACCAGAATACCCTATGGGAGGCAAAAGAATATAATGAGAATTTATAATAGTAGATATCTCCTACTCCAGAGTCCAGTTCATATGACCCCTATTCCTGTAGATCTAAAAAAATATTTACGGCTTAGCCTAGATCACCAACTTCCCATCTGAGAACCATTTCCCTTAGACACAGCTTGTTTTGATATCTTTGATACTCACAACAGAGAAATTTTCACTTTTGCTTGCTCGCTAGGGTTGAAGAAGTCTCTCTCTCTCTCTCTCTCTCTCTCTCTCTCTCTCTCTCTCTCTCTCTCTCTCTCTTTATTAACTGGAAGAAAGTAAAGGACTCCAATTATACTAATTAGTATAGGATCTTATCTTGTAACGCCCCAAGCTCGGAAATCATTTCCTTATGTTCCCAAGTCTTGAGAGGTTACAATAAATCAAACTAAACTGATAATTAATCACAATATAGCAACTTAAGGGAATGGATAAAACTCAATCAGTTGTCGTAACCTCAAACTTTAAATTCTCAAATTTCAAAATACTTAATCCCACGAAATCTTAGAGGTTTACATGGCATATTGTGTCTAATAAATCACCAACAAGGTCCCACTCGGAACAAGCTAATTAAACGAAATAAAACTTGAGCTAATATCTTGAAAGTCATTATCCCGAACCAAGATCACTTAATCTTTACCTGAAAGAAAAAGGAATTTGAAAGACTGATCGAACAAAGCTCAGTAAGATCATATACACGCCCTCCGGGTGCTAAGGAGGGTGACACACAACAAACGATATCAAGGGCGGAGCTAGAATTTTTGAGGTGGGGGCGAAATTACATGGGTCAAACGAGCAAACAAATGGGTCGAATTCACAAAAATAGAAAATTAGAAAAAATATCATATAATTTATACATAAACTTGTCCCCTTAAACAACCTAAATCAACAAAAAAAAAAAAAAATTACAATTAGCATTACATAGCAATTTTGGGAAAATTATATATTAAGATAAATAAATACAGATATACATGCTTCATTATTGTTTAATCGATAAATAAAGAACCAATCATAATATACATCCTTGATATTTGTTTAATCAATAAATAAAGAACCAAATCACAATATCTTGTGTTTTGCTTCTTTCTCACCCCCACTCACCCCACCCCGACTCACGCACGCAAAAAGGATAAAATCATAAAAATACATAGCCCAAAAAGAAGGTTCTGTCTCTCACTCTTCACTCACCTCGATTAAGTTTCGATTTTCGCTTCTTAATTAGGATTTCTCTCTTGGTCTGTTTCTCTTTTCGCCCGGCGATAGCAGTAAAAATAAATTGGGGAAATCTATCTTTTCCCTGAGTAAGACCGATTCTCCGTTGATCCCATATTATCCCTTCTTCGATTTTCTTAATTTCCTTAGTAAGTCCGATTTCCTAATTGATTTCAATTTTCTCACCCATCATATTTCTTTTTGGGCTTCTGCGATGTTTCCTTTCAAATTAGGTTTTCGGTGAAAAGCGAAACAGGGGCGGAACTCACCATTTTTGCCGTTGGGATGTATAAATCTTCAGAGAAAATTTTCCACGGTGGGGACGGCCGCCCCCACCTGGCTCCGCCTCTGAACGATATAATCTTCAAATCTTTTCACATCTCACAGTAATTTATCATTTTCAAAAGCGACATAAAGGTTCAGAATAATTTTCAATCATTAGAGCGGTCCATTGACCAATGCAAACAAACACAGGGTACAAAGGCTCACAAGGAGCAATTTGCAACAGTGTTACCAGTACACCCCACTACTAATCCTCAGTAGTGTAAAATGCCTTAAAAAGCCAAAGCTGTGTTAACACACAGAACCTCGTCGAAAAGAGTTGTTTAACTTAGTGATCGATCGCAAACAAAACTTTCAAATACATTTATCAAGAATTGAATCATCAATCAATTTTCAAAAGATGGTTTCAAAATACATTTCACAAAATCGATATTTGTATAGAGTAGAAATGGAACGATGCAACGGAGTACAAAGCAAAAACCAACACAAGGTCGGCAAGCTAGAAACGAATCGATATGAACAATAATCATTACGAAAATCCTAACGAAATGAAATCATTTGCATAGACCTAAAAGAGGTATAATCCCTTACCTCCAGATGCAACACATGTTACTTAGTACCTCCGTATATGATCCAAGTCAATTAGCACCTCGCTCGATACCTAAGTATAAAAACAATTATACTTTAAAACATAATATGTACTAATGAAGTCTTACACTATTAATTTCTGAACCTAAAGGGGTCATCTGCACACTTCAGGAGTTTCATGGGTTTATTCCCTACAAAGGTTTTGTTGAAATGTCAACACCTAAATCTAAAGGTTCAAACTGTTAATTTGAAACTTTGATGGTTTACTTTAATTTCTAAAGATAAGTTAAGGGTTTTAAATGCAACTTTACTTCATCTTCTCCAAAAATCAAGCACACCCAGCACAATTACTATGTTTCTTCCGCCGAACCAAACTCTGCTCGTTTCCCCCTTCTATTTTTCTTATTCTTTCAATATTATTTCCATCATATAATTATCCTACATCAAATGTACTAGTACCATGAATTAAGCTTCTATAATTCAACCGGACATATATCATATATGTAATTCATTCCCTTTTTTTCTCCTTCAACAAAAACAAAGTTTTAAAGATTTGATGAATAGAACTTACCTCCTCCTAGATTTGCAGCGTTCTTCTAACTCCAGATTTCTCCAAAGCCCACACTGCAATGCTCCCCTCTGATCAGAAGTTTCTTCTCCCTCCCGTCACTACTTTAAAATTTCCAAATGGGTGAAACGAAGTTCTCCCACCCTTCTTTTATACCCGTTTATCACCTCTTGGTATCCTACCGTTAAATCCATTTGACTTCCTCCCATCATTACCTTGCATAAATCTCCACGATCTCTCCTTTTTTTTTCAGCTGTTACCTAATCCCTGTATCTTTCATATTCCCTGCTTCTCTCTTACATTTCTTTTTTCTTCTTTTTTTCCAGAAGCCAATCCTAATCTGAACGGGCTAATCTAAATGGGTCTTTATTTTTCTCTCTTACCACATGATCCCACTAACTATTTAAGATCTAATTAATATAAAGCCCAATGTTTTATTTGTTCCATAAACACCAAATTTTATATTATTTTACTCTAATTTATTTAATTTAATTTACTTTGTATTTTATTATTCCATTTTATTTTTCTTGGTTATTACATATCTTCTGCTAAGCAGTCAAGAAGGAAAGCAAAGTCAGTATAAGACTATCAGGTTATAAATTAGGCCTCTCTCCGAGGGAAATCTGTATAGAGAAAGTCACCTAAGATAGGCTGAATGTGCCTTACCTAATGAACCCAGTCAATAGTGCCTTAAAGGCCTTCGCTTTGAATAGGGCACCATGGTTATGATCCTACCTGAAAGATGAAAGAAGGCAGCAAGAGAGAAAGGAAGTAGAGTTGCAGGTCGGGCCTCAGGGACCCTCATAAGATTGATTTAATACCTTGGTTCATAGCACCCATTGCATCAAAAACATCCTTGCCACAGAATAGTGATCATACACTCATGAATATCACGTTTCATAACCCAAATCAGCCTCAAATTAAGCCTACAAGTTGGCATTTGAGCTCCTCTTCCAGACCCTCTCATCTAAAATGAACTTAATCCACTAGAACTTTTGGCTACACGGATGGTACTATCAGAACAGCAAAATACAGGCCACAGTACACTGAAGACACATCTGAATAAAGGTAACTCTACTGCTCCGGAGAAGTATCCACGGTCACTCACTGCAACACCTGCTTATCTTAATGCCAGTTATTATAAAAGCAGTATTTACATTTGCACGATAGGAGGACGTATCCAAGCTTCTGCTGAAACAGTAGCATTCACAACAACTTCCATGCCAGAGCAGTGGAGATATACCCATGGATATGAAGTTTGCGATTTGTAAACCAGTCATCTTAGAGTTGCCCACTGTTTCAGCCTTCAAGTTCATAATTGAGCTTCTCTTGAAAACCCTCTCATCTCAACAAAAGTTAACCGACTCATTTGTTTAGCTACAGTAGCAGGTAATTTTAACAAAGAGGAAAGATAGAAACAGTACTTGAAATACACATACATAAGGGTAATTATACACAAAGTAAGCATTATCAACCCTTGACCAAACACCATCTGAACCGCAAACTCCGGAACAAATTACAGGATCCCCGGCAAAGGGCGTCCTAGAATACGACAAGCACCTGCTTCACCCACCCCAACCCCACTGCTCAGGTGCGGACACACCATAGGCATACATAGCACCAGCGAGACATACAGATCAAACAGAACAAGTGCAATGTCAGAATACGTACCTACGGCATGCGCAGTAATAATGCTTGGCAGGTTTTGAAGAAATATTTCCCCCTCAAGTACATCTGAAATAAAAATATGGGAAAAATAAAAAATAAAATTGAAGAATCACTAATGCATTTGCATTTCCTGAAAACTTAATTTTGAATAGAAAGCAATACCAGAAAAAGGAACATCACAATAATTAATCACCTTGTGAGCTCAATGGGCATAAATGGATTTAAAACAGTTAAGTGAGACCAGACTCTCAGTTTGTTAACCCATAGTCCTCAAACAGAAGGAAATTCAGATCCTGCCGACCATGGTAAGCATTTGTTTCATGGTATTTAATCATATTACTACTTTCTTATCTGAAGAGTATCCTAGAAAGAATCACAGATACATTTCTAGATGGGCAATATAAGGTTTAAAAGCTTGGAACTCTTCATTTGAAAAACATTTACACTTCAGCCTTCCCATTTATTAATTTTTATTTTTATTTGATAAAAGAAGAATATCATTAATAGAGAAAGATATTACAAAGAAGGCGGACAAGAAGTTCACCAAAATCCATCATAGCAAAAACAAACAAAAGCACACAAATTATTGAATAGCAGCTCTTCAATCCCTAGACGAATCTCCCAAAGACAATCCCCGAAAAGCGCCAAAACTCCTAGCCCAAATAGAAGATTGTACAATGATCTTCTCCCATCGGAGCGATAGGGGTAATTCTCGATCTCTAAAAATTCAAAATTTCCTCTCAGTCCAAATGTTCCACAACAAGCTGAACATGGCACAATCCCACAGCAAAGAAACATTCCTCGAGCGACCAAAACTCAAATGTTTGATCATACAAAAGTCCTCCACACAGCAGGGCATGATGCAGATCTCTCCTAGCACCCCAAACAACCTGCACCAAAGATACCAATCCGTAGGGCAATGCATAACCAAAGGAAATTATAAAGAGGAAAGTCTAGTTGTTTATGTGGAATGGGAATTTTTGTGAAAGACTTAACCTAGAACGACCCAGACTGTTTCAGGAATCCAAATTCAACGATTAGATTGAACATCCGAAGGTCGAAAAGAAGACAACTGATATAATAAATCTACAACCAAATTGGATTCTCTATAATTGAGTTTCCTCACCAAATGAAAATCCCAAGCAAAGTGATCCCCCTCCCTAACAAGAAAAACATCAATTGGAGCGTTATGAATGCTAATGCTAGAAAGCAGAATTAAACCCGTAAAAGAGAACTTAAGATGAAAGTTCCCTATCCAATGATCCTCCCAAAACCCAACTCGATTCCTAATCCCAACCTCATATCGAACATCAGGATGGAAAAGAAGAAAACAACTAGAATTTAACTTCCAGGGACTAGCATACTTGATAGAAGGACTCGTAGATGCATCTCAGCTATTATGATTTACACCAAACTTGTTCCAAGTAACTGTATGCCAAAGAGAATCCGGCTCCAATGGAAAACGACATACCTACCAAAGAAATATTCATGAGAACCAAGTTCACCAGCCCTAATCCCCCTCTCCTCCTTAGCTCTATAAACCATCTTCCACGCCACCAATTGATCTTTACTCGCCTCTCCGGTGCCACACCACAATAAACCGACGCATGATCCCCTCTATGTGCTCTGCCACCCCCACGAGTAGCTTAAAAAGTGACAAATATTTGCTAGGAATACTAGACAAATAGGACTCCTTGAGGGCCACTCTCCCTCCTAAAGAAAAATATGCTCCCTTCCACCCATCTAACCGCTTGGACACCTTATCAATAACCAGATCCAAAAACCTGGACGCCCTAGGGTTCCCTCTTAAGCGGAGTCCAAGATAGAAAAAAGGACGGTCCATAACACAACAACCAACAAGTGTGGCATACAGACTCAAAATCGGAGTTTCGACATTTATACCGGCTAAAACACTCTCTGATAGATTAATCTTTAGACCAGACGCAATTTTGAAAGACGCCTGACCTGTTTCCACTAGGTCATGGGTTCACGTTGAAGGTAAGTGGGGAACCACTAACAATCCTCAATAAAGAAAGAAAAAATATATTGAAGGTAAGACACCTTCATGCCATCATTACCTACCCAACAACCCTCTAAAACACCCCTCTCTTCACTCCTCAAGAGCAATCTACTAAGAACATCAACAACTAGCGTAAAAAGAAAGTAGTGTAATATCTAAGAAAATTAATAATTAAATAATATAAAAAAATCTGAAATTTATTGTTAAATAAGTACTAGGTAGATAAAACAAATATTCAAATTAAATGACTTGATAAGTAGTAAAGTAAGATAAATTTAAAAGAGTTTGGTTTGTTTTGAAAGTTATCTTCAAAGGGTTAGTTTAGAGAGATGTATAGCTACTCCTAAAGATAGGTTTCTTTATCAACTATTTCATTTTACTGAGAGAGAAGAGTTGGACTGTGCAGAAGAAGAAGAAACGGAGCGGCGGTACAGTTGAAGAGAGGAGCATTTGGTGACAGGCAGTTGTGTCATATTGAGGTAAGGTATTTTTGTATGTTACGTTAAATACAATACTCACAATGAGACTATGATTTTACTGATGGTATACAGCTGATGATTTGGGGATCTAGTATAGGTATATTTTTTTGTGAAAACTAATTTATTATAATAAATATTAGGAGTAGTAAATGGAAGTACTGGAAAGGAGGAAATTGTACAACAGTGGAATGAGTGTTTTGATAATGACTTTAAATTGAGAGAGAGAGAGAGAGAGAGAGAGAGAGAGAGAGAGAGAGAGAGAGAGAGAGAGAGAGAGAGAGAGCACAAATATAAAAAAAAAAGTATCAGATTTTTTTCAATATTTGTGTAATGTTTTTAGTG
>JAOWAN010072962.1:0-11162 GCA_028566635.1 Lobelia cardinalis
TCTCTCTCTCTCTCTCTCTCTCTCTCTCTCATTTTTCGATATGAAGGAGGAGAAGAAGGGGGAAGGTCGAACGAAGCCTTAGAATCTATTAAAATCCGAGGGAAAGAGAGAGAGAGAGAGAAACTCTGATGGCATGGTGTGGTGTGGTGTGGTGGTTTGGTTTGGTGATGGTGGTGGTGGTGTGGGCGGTGGGTGGTGGTTGGCGGTGTGAGCGGTGGTTGGTGGTGTGGTGGTTGGTGGTTAGGTTTAATTAGGATAGGTTTAATTAAATTAAATTATAATTAAGGTATTAATTATAATTAGGGTAGGTTTAATTAAAGTAATATTTAATTAAGATATTAATTATAATTAATGTAGATTTAATTAGGGTAGATTTAATTAAAGTAATATTTAATTAAGATATTAATTATAATTAAGGTATATTTAATTAGGGCAGGCTTAATTAAAGTAATATTTAATTAAGGTGTTAATTATAATTAAAGTAGATTTAATTAGGGTAGACTTAATTAAAATAATATTTAATTAAGGTATTAATTATAATTAAGGTAGATTTAATTAGGATAGGTTTAATTAAAGTAAATTTTAATTAAGGAATTAATTATAATGAAGGTATATTTAATTAGGGTAAGCTTAATTAAAGTAATATTTAATTAAAATATATTTAATTAGGGTAAATTTAATTAAAGAAAATTTTAATTAAGGTATTAATTACATTTAATTAAAGTAATTTTTAATTAAGGTATATTTTAATTAGATATTATTTGAATTAATGTATTAATTATAATTAAGATAAAATTGAATTAGAATAATATTTAATTAAAGTTAAATTTATTTAGGATATAGTTAAATTAATATATGATTTAATTATGGTTGAATTTAATTAAAGTAAGATTTAATTAGATTTATTTTAATTTTAATAAATATTCAAAAGAATTAGGTATTTAACTAAAATTTAATTGTGTAACGTTTAATTAAATTTAGCCCTTTAGTTTATCTAGTTAGAAAAAAATGAAAACATCCATGAAAAAAAAAATTCATGCATGCTAGTCCTTGTTGTTAGTTTTTTGATGGTTTTCGTTCAAAATGGCCATTTTGGCAACAACAAAATTAGTTTAGGGCTCAAATGACTTATAGTCAGATCTGGGGATCCTTTTTACCTTTTTACAAAAATAATAAGGCCTAAAATACAGAAAACTCAAAAAATATGTATCAAAATGACAAAATCCGAAAGAAATAACAGTTACATTGGCACAAGAGAATCTAAGCAAAGGATGGAATATACATCACATGTTGCCAAACAAACATTTGGCCCCAACAGAGTCACGACAATCCCCACTGTCTGCCCGCCTGGTGTAAAGAGAAAATTTTGGTACAAAAAAAGATGGGGCCCCGAAGAAGGGGAACAAGAACAGTGTTCTCTCCAAAACTCCAATCCTCAAAATACATTCATGTCATATATACTACTAGGCACTTGCCGCCTCATCTCTTTCTTCCTCCCTTTTTTTTTTTTTCCCAAACAACTATTCATGATTGGACACGGGTGCAGGCTCCCTTGATTGGACAGACCTAACAGTGTAAAAAAACTGGAGCTTATACTATAGATAGATTGTTTTTTATTTTAAAGTATTTTAATATTTATTTTAAAATAAAGAGAGCAACTATTAACATAACACAACTGTTGGTAAATGAGTCCCACATCACGGAATTTATTGACGATGATCAATAGAATGACTCAGACGTGAACTATATGAAGATCGATATTTGAAGTTGTATAATATATCCTTGTCATATGGTTTTTTCATTTCAACAGTTTAATTTTGATGGGTTGGATTGAATTGGATCGTATCAAGCTTAACAGATTAAAACTAAAAATATTTGTGATTGAAACTAAAAATATTTGTGATGGATACACTAGAAATTATATAGCGTCACAATTTCTCATATTTTTTCGCATTCTTAAAATATATATTAACTTTGGCATATATTAATTCTTTGTTTGATTAATATCAATGTCATTACACTTTTTTTGAACACCACATAAAAAAAAATAACAGAAAAAATAAAATGCATCAAAGCATTGTAATAATATCATAATCAATGTACAATAATTTGCAATGTTTAATATTAAAGTTTAGTATTAATACTTTTATATTTATATGAAAAATATATATTAAAATCGACAAAATCCGAAGAAATAACAATTACATGCAGCCAAACAAACATTGGCCCCAACAAAGTCACGACGGTCCCCCACAGTTTCGGGTAAGGAGAAAATTTTGTACCAAAAAAAGATGCAAATTATATCGCCAAGGAGGCACTCCTAGTGAGGAGTGTCCATAATGTATATAAAAGTTATAAATTATACACATAATAAATACATAATGTACATAAATTATGCTATGTACATTATTTATAATCTCTATGTACATTATGGGCACACCTTGCTAGGAGTGCCTAGACGTTCCATATAAAAAGTGAAAAAAAGATGGGGTCTTGAAGCAATTATTATATGGAGTGCCTCAATACATATAAACATTATAAAATATATACATAATATAATTAATAATATACATAATATAATTAATAATACATATAAAAATTATATATATAATTTATAACTGTTATATACACGATGCCCGAAATATAATTTTCGGTCCAGAAGAAGGGGAACAAGAACAGTGGTTCTCTCCAAAACTCCTCAAAATGGGGCTGTTAAGGTTCTGAGTAATTTAGACTTTTTGGGAAGCCGTGCTGTTGGAGTATCATTTTCAAATGGAGCCACCTGCTGCTGCAAGCACAAATAATAATAATAATAATAATAGCGCGTGAGGAAAATATTGTCCCCTCCCCCCACCACAGTCCACAATTAATAAATAAAGTTTTCTTGTTCCGGTCCCCACTAGGTTGTTACTTACTTTTTACTTATTTCGTTTTTATTTTTAATTATCTATAATATCGATATTTTTGTATGAAAAAATTATATTTTAAAAATAAATAAAATAAAATAGAGGAAGTATTTTAATTACTATAAAAATTATAATGTTTTCGTCTAATAATAAATAATTTTTTTTGCATTTATTAAAAATTAATATAAATTTATTATTAAATAATATGTATTTTTATTAATAATAAAAAAATATAATTAATGATCATGAATAGGATGACAAATTAAAAAAATAACATCCTAAAAGTTCAAATGTGCGTTTGGATGAGTAATTTTTTGATTTAATTTTTAAATTTTTATAATAATTAAATTTAAAAGTAAGAAAGAGATAAATAAAAAATTTGTGGAACCAATGAGAGAGAAATTAAAAATTAAAAAATTTGTGAAACCATTGAGAGAGAAATCAAAAACTAAAAAACCTGGTGAAAACACCCAGAGAACACACCCCAAGTTTTTTAAAATAAAATTTTCTTTTTAAAAATACTCGCTCCGTTTCGTTTTTATTGTCCACTATATTATTTATGGAAGTTTCAAAATAATTGTCATCTTTCCTATTTGAGAATAGGACAATTGATTTACATCCACAAATTCTATTTGGACCCACTTTTCAATTCATCATGTCCACAAAATTTATTTTTCTTAAACATTGTGCAAAAATAAAGTGGACAATAAAAACGAAACGGAGAGAATAATCTATTTTGAAACAGAGGAAATATTATATTTATATCTAAGCTTGCACATTTAAATGTTTATTTTATTTTAGATGTTAGTTAATCTAATTAAAATTTAACCATTTTTATAGGAATTAACTTCTTGTAATTATTTCATACAAATATAATTAATAATTTGGTTATAATATCATCATATATAGTAGGTACTTTACTTATAAATATTAATTTTCAAAAATTAAATATAACAAATATTTAAGCACTAATGCTCTTGACCATAATAATTAATGCTTACGCGGTGGTACAACGTTAATGAATTATATGTTCAAAATACTAAATGAAATAGGTGAAATAATATATATTTTTTAATTTATATTATGCTTTTTAAGATTTCCTATTAATGTTGAATCAATACAAAAATTTCATATATCGAAAATCTAATTAGTGCCCTTAGATACTTCTTAGCAATTTCTTTTGCCTATTTATTTTTTTCAGCATTTTTCATTAAATCTTTAGTTTGGTTGGATGGATACTTTTTTCTCTCATAAATTTTGTGAATAAAAAAAATAACACAAAATACTCTCATCATCATAATTAATAGTACTCCATCATTAGTACTTTCTTCATTTAAAACAAATATCACAAATTAAAATATTTATAAATAAATTATAATATTCATTTAATATCACAAATTACAATATTTATAATTAGATCATAATATTCATTTTGAAAGGGAGAAAGTGGGAGGTACTGACCTTTTCTTCTCGTTGTTGTCTTTTAAGCATAGCATTTTCATTTGTTAATCTTGCAACTTCAAGCTCCAACTCATTTATACGAGCCTGCCATTGCCACATTTATCACCCAAACAATTGAAAACCTAAATTAATTTTTAAAAAATAGAAAAAAAAATGAAAAAATCTGGAAAAGGTAAAGAAAATTATGTAAGATTAGTTTGTGGTAAGCTGAATAATGTTAGCAGCACGAAAAATAGGTACAAAAAAATTAGCCATATAGAATTTGATTACTAAGGGTGTGTTTGGACGATGATTTTTTTTTTTCAATTTTGTCGGTTTTGATTTTTAAAAAAGTTGTTGATTTTTTTACTCTTTACACATTTTAAAATGCCTAAAATAACCTCACTAAAATATTAAAATCTCCCAACTGCCCTTAATTTGACCACACAATTAATACAGCTACGGCAATAAGGTTGATTAGCTACGGCAGCAGCGGACCGAGGAGGAGGGGAGGATGGCTGAGGATCGAGCTTTCTAGAAGTGGGGAGGTTGAGGAGAGGGGAAACGGTCCATGTTGTTGGGGGTGGCATATTAGCAAGATCGAAGTTAATTGCGTGGTATGCCTATTCGTGGGGGAGACGAGTCCAGATTTTTGCCAGAGTGCAACCATCGGTCCATGTTGATTGTATTGATGCTTGGTTGAACCACCGTTCGACTTGCCCTCTCTGCAACATGGATTTTTTTTTTTTTTGCAGAAGGAGAGAGAGAGAAGTGAGGGAAGGAGGAATTTGGTGAGAGAGAGAGAGAGAGTGTATGTGTGTGTGTGACAAGGACAGAGGAGAGCTGGATGTGACGAGAGAAGAGAGAGAAATAATATTTAAAAAGTGGTATTTTGAATCTTGGGTATATAGGTTTTAAGATATAGCGATAGTGATAAAATAATAGGTTAATACGAAAAAATCGAATAAGAACCTTGATAGTGAATACGATTTAAAAAATTTTGTGTTCAAAATTATGAAAATTCATTGAGAGAACACACCCTAATTAATTTGTAGGTTCCACAAATTATAACTCTTTACGTTATATTTAACTATTCGACTTTTTAAAAACTCCAAAATTAAATCAGAAACTCGATATATAGTGATATGATATTTTGTAATAATTAAAATAAAAAAATAGAAAAATGATAGAACGAAAATGATAGAATCTATTAAAAATAAAAAAATATGATATATGAACTTGATGATTCTCAATAGTATTTTTCAGAGAAATAAAACACTTAAATTGATGACGAAAAGAGTAAATTGGAATCAATCACAATGTACCAACATCTTTTATGTCCAAAATATTATTTTTTATTTCTCTTACATTATTCTTGTTAAGATAGTTAAAAACGGTTAAATAATTTATTTGTCGAGAAGTTTAAATTGTTAAAGAGAGTTATGATAGGCACTACTTTAACAAAAATCATCCAACCCATGAGTACCTAGAGAAAAGTGAAAATAAAAATAAAATAATAACAACACAAATTAATAACTAGGCTTCGGATCCGATCATCGAGTCAATATATGGTAATATTGAATATTAACTTATATGATATTGTTCATAATATAAATATAAGATAATATGAGTTTATGAAATAAAAGATTAAATTACCCCTATAGTGAGAAAGATTTGAATGTGATCTAAAAAGAAAAAATATAATGTAAAATGTTCGAATATGAGGAGAGAGGAAAGAAAATGTGATGTAAAATATTCGAATGTGAGGAAAGACGAGAGAATATGATGTAAAATATTTGAATTAATTTGTGAGAGTGTATAAATATAGAAATATATAAATGAAAAGTATATTTCGTATTAATAATATATATCAATTAATTGATCACAAAATATGATACAATTGTATTATTATATTACTTCGTACCGATTCGGTAATCCGAACCGCAAAGTTTTTATTTTATTTTATGATATCTTATCTTATTAAAAAATTTAGTACCGTACAATGCCCAAATGCAGTAAAAAAATACTCCGTAGTATGAAGTTAGAGAGAGAGAGAGAGAGAGACCTGTCTCCTAGCTCTGGATCGAGCAGCTGACTCTCTGTTCTTCATCAAGCGCTTGTGCTTCTCACAGTATTCCGGGTCGGGTCTTTTCATGGGCAAAGAAGAAGAGGAGGAGGGCAAAATATTGAAATTAACTGATTTGATTGAAGATGTGATATTGGGTTCTGTACAGTTACACAACTGTGATGTTGTTGACAAGCTATTTTTATGGATATTGTTGGAAAGGGGCGCTGAATTCAAGCTTAAGACGATGGCGGCGGTGGTAGTGGTGGCCGGCGGTGGTGTGAACCCGCGTGGGGAGTGGGCGGGACTTGATGGGTTTGCCGCAGTCGCGAAGAAGTCTTGGAAGGACGATGGGTGGGTACCGACACTGGTGGTGGCTGCGGCGGCGGCGGGAATGGTTCGGTGGTGGAAGGAGGAGAGGGAGATGTCATTCCATACATCGTCCATGGATTTTGTGGTGGTGGAGGGAGATATTAACGGTGAACCGCCGGCGGTGGCGATTTCTTTGCCATATCTATTAGTATCTGATGGTGATAGTATCATCCTGCTTCTAGAGAGAGATAGAGAGTGAGAGAGAGAGAGAGAGAGAGAGAGAGAGAGAGAGAGAGAGAGATGCACCTAGCTACTTCCAAATTTTGTGCATGCCTTGCAGCCTCCAAAAAGAATCCGTCTTTTCTTTTCCAAAAAGAATGAGTATCATAATTATTATTTTAAGGACCGTTATAAAGATGAAAGTTTGATACATTTATCTCGCAAATTAATTTGAATCTCATCACGTTAGAAGTCCGTGACTATTTTAAAAAAAATACATCATTGTATTAAAAAATTATACTTATATACTCCATTGATGTTCAATTTATTAATTCTATACCTTGATTAGTACTACTCCTTTCGAACCTTTTTTTTCCTTAATTTTTTCTCCTTTTTTTTTCAAAATAATCTTTTTCTACTAAAAATAGCAAACTTTTGTATGTAATTTTACAATAGTACTATATGTTATAATCCATTAGTATTTGTAAAGTGTACAATGAAAATGTCTTTTTGGAACGAATGGAGTAGATTGAAAAGAGTAATTTTTATAAAGGAATAATGATATTTTAGACCTCAATGTTTGACCACTTTGGCATTTTGGGTCTCCAGGTTCGAAAGTTAGTGATTTGGGTCCTGATGTTGTAAAATTGCAGCAAATCAGGCCTTTTTGCAGTAAACCATGCCCCAATGTTTGACAACTTTGACATTTTGGACCCTTAATGTTTGACCACTTTGGTATTTTGAGCCCCCAGATTCCGTGATTTTTGGACGTTTTTCGTACAAAAAGGCCTGATTTGCTACAATTTTGCAATATCAGGGCCCAAATCACCAATTTTGAAACCTGGGAGCCCAAAATACCAAAATAGTCAAGGACCTAAAATGCGATTAACCCTTTCATAAATGGCCATGTGTGTTGAAGGCGGGACTGCTGAAATTGAGATATGCTGAATTTTCTTGATTTTTTCCCTTTTAAATTATTTTAGTTGTATTATGAACTAGCCCACTTATTAAAAAAAAAAATTACTTGTTGAATTTACAAAAATTTGTTCAGCTAATAAATGAAATAATTCAGAATCAAGTGAAAAAAATTAATAATTTCAGAAACTTTTAGAAGTTGAAATTTTGCGGCATAAGGCCCTGTGTATTCCCCATATTTACATGAAGTAGAAAATATGTAGGTTGTGTTCTTCTGAATAATTTTCATCCAATTTTTTTTTTTTTAATTTTTTTCTCTTAGAAATCGATAAACAAGAAAGTGGTCTCATCCCAATCCTAATAAAACGGGTTGAGATTCCAATTCTACTCTGGACCCATCACAACAATTCCAAGAGTCCCGCACTAATTCCAATCCTAAATGTAAGTTACTCTGGACCCATCACAATCCTAATGTAAATCCAAATCACGAATTTGGATTTGTATCTTTTAATCCTAATTCTACTCTGGACCCATCACAATCCTAATGTAAATAAAGTTACTGATCTGACGACTCTCAAATCACGTTGCAAATGAAATGAGTTTGGATCTTTTATTTTATTTTGTATCCCATATGTTATTTTATTTTATTTTTTTTAAATTTTATTTAAGTCGTTAAAAAGATGACTCAAAAATTTTAAATTTTAAATTTTAGCACATATATCAATTTTTAAAGACTATAAGACAGAAAATAAAATATCAAACGAGATAAAAAATCTCAACTCAAATAAAACATATGTTCTTCCATAACATAATTATACGTGGAGCCGAGGAGGCAAATGGCAATGCACTCCAAAGAAATGAAGTGTATTAGGGCACGGGCAGGGGCGGAAGATTGGGGGGGGGGGGGGCGAAAGATTGCGGGAGTTCGGACAGCATTTCGTATATTTATTTTATTTGAGATATTAATAAGCTTACTTTTACAAATTAATCTAAATACAAAAATATATAAAAATAATGAGAGGGACTAAACAAAATGGAAGGGAGGGGCTAAATAAAAAACTTCTAAAAATAAACTAACAACGTAATCACTTTCACCGTAGAAAGACAATATTGGACATTTGATGGTCATCACATAGGCGAATCCAACTATAACGAGCGAGCGAGCGATCAAATGATTAATTTACTCCCGAACATCTCGTGACTGTCGAATCATGCTCATCGACTATGGGGCAAGCATCTAACCATTGGTTCTTCGCCCAAGGAATTGTGCTTGAATAGTTTGAGTCTTATATATAGAAGTCAGACGATTTGGAACAGTAGAAAATTACACATTAAATTTGGGTAATTTGTATCGCCCACCATCGTGGTTTGGCCAAATTTTGTTGTTTTTCCTTCAGATTTGATTATTATACAGTAACTACCCTTTTATTCATTTTGTTGATAAAGTTAATTAATTTATAATTTTTATATAAATATAATATAAACAAAAAAATATTTTAAAGATATTTATTTAATAAAATTTATCAAACTTTAATATAATTGATCATAATTATTTTAAAAATTAATATATAATCAAACAAGAAATAAAAGGATAAAAAAATTCTTTTAATATTAAAGTTAAATACACACACATATATATTCTAAATATGTATTATATATCAAATCAATTTCTTTTACAAAAATAATTTATATATTTAAAATATTATATTATTTCATAATTTATTATTTTAAAGTATAAGTATATTTTTACATAGATGTATATGTGTATATTAATATATACATATATGTGTGTGTATTTTAACTTTAATAATAACAGAATATTTTGTTATTTATTTTTTCAATTTCATGATGTTCATATTTCGAAATCAAAAAATTCATTCAAGCTAAATTCATTCATTTATAATTAACATTGAATATATAAATATATGCACATATATTCTATTAAAATAAAATAGCATAGTTTTAAACTAAAAATTATGAAATTATATAAATTTATAAATTATTTTTAAAAGAATGATTGACTTGATTTATATATGCTATGATGTGTAATTAGTTAATTATATAATTATGCTACATCAATTTTCTATACATTAAGTCGATTATTCCTCCAAAAATAATTTGTTCAATCAATTTTTATACATTAATATTCTTTTATGATTAAAGTTAATATATATATATATATATATATATATATATATATAAACATAGAAAGTTGTTCAAATGAGGACCGTTAGTCCCACTGGAAAGAACTAAGCTAGAGGGGGGGGGAGTGAATAGCTTATTTAGATTTTAAAATTTTTAGACTATATTCAAAACTTCTTCGTATGGATAAGCAAGCTTTGTTTGAAAAGCTGCTACGAAATTTGATCCAACTGAAGTCTTAACTACTCAACTTTTGCTTATTATTATTTTTTTTTATAGGACTTTTGCTTATTATTTAAGCAAAGACTCTTTGAGCTTACAGCCTAACAGAATGTTGATCAAGCAATGTAAAGCTCTGAATGAAAGAAGCTTTCAGCTAAGCTTAAGCTTCTATGCCAACTGGTGGCAATAGCAAGCTATAGCAAGCAAAGCTTTTGCAAGTAAAGCACAGAATATAAATGAAGCTTTTGAGGAAAACTGTAAAGCACACAAGTATGTATAGTGGTTCGGAGTGTTAAACAACTCCTACTTCCACTACCTAGTGGGTTAGGCTAGAATTTGTGACGTGTACTAAATTAATGATCCTAAGCTATTACAAAAGCTCCTTGACTCAACATTTTAAGCAAAAGTGAGTTGCCTAGTGACTACTAATGGATCGTGTACAAGTTACCGTGCATATCCTATGATTTGGTGGTTTGTTTGAGTGATAGTGTTCTCTCTAGAACTGATGATTTCACTCGGTGTGCTTGGGCAATCAATGTGCCTCAAGGATATTACAGTGGAAGGCACTCATAATGATTGGGTACAGTAGGTTGATAACATTAAAGCTCTTGCTAAATGTGGACTGTGAGTGAGCAGGAGCTTTAAGGGGTTCTCTCAATGGTGTCTCTCTTTTCTTCTCTATGTATTTGTGTAGACACCTGTGAGAACCCCCGATTCTCGACGCCCTCAGGATTAATGACTTTGAATGCATCAATCGAGGCTTTTCCCTTCGGGATGAAAACATGGTTCATCGGGCGTCTTTCTCATGCGATGAGAACTTCGGTACAACGCGCGGGTATGCTTGTGTGTAAGTTTGAGAGTCGCCACCTCCGTTTATATTATAGACTTCGGAAGCACAAGCCTTTTTGAAAATGTAAGAGATTGTAGGTCCGGGGGCTAGG
>JAOWAN010072973.1:0-11161 GCA_028566635.1 Lobelia cardinalis
TCTAGCTAAACGTTACATTACCATCAATGGCTATCCACTCACCACCTATAAAAGGCCCCCTGACAGGACCTTAGGAGGTACCTTCACTTTCACATATACTGAATTGCTGCCCAAGCGCACACACGCACTCACTGCATTCATAAGCATCTATGAGCAACCCTCTTTACGTTCTCCTTGGGACTAATTAGGGTTCCGCAGCCTCTCCCCACGGAAACTTACTCTCACGCCGGAGCGTACGAGCGAGGTCAAGCCTTGCTCATCACGTTAGGTGTTTTCTGTCTTATTTCTGACTAGCAGGTGACATGGAGGATCACATTTGGAGCCACTATCCAGCTGACACGTGGATTGAGACAGTCCGGGCTCGATCAGTTAGAAATTATTTATGAAAATTGGAATAGTAAAATGGGAATTTTGGAGTTTGGATCACTATTCAATTTGTAATTATGCTTTATTATTTTCGTGCTTTGGTCCACTCTAATTTTTCTTAAATAAAAAAATTTATAAACATGTTTAAAAAAATATCAATAATAATAATTTACTTACGATTTATATAAAATACAAATTTTTGATTTGAAGTTTGTTCTTTTAAAATATGAAAAAATCATGTGCAAACTACAATAATCCAAATTCATATAATAAATGAAGGTAAAATATGACGAGTCGAGTCGACTCGCGAGCCTCGGAAGTCGAGTCAAGTCGGACTCGCTAAATATGACAAGTCTAATTAGTGTGTTTGACTTTGACTCATGAAAGTACAACGAATCGAATCGAGTCAAGACGAGTGTAAACAGATTGAACCGAATCAAATTCACGAGCTGATTTGACTTGTGTACAGCTCTAGCCCCATCTATTATATAGTGGGAGAACCTCTTTTTATAAAAGAAACTAAATCAATCAGTATCCTACTCTATTTAGGAATAAGTAATTTTATGACTATAAAATATTTTTAGTAATAGAAAGCCTTAATTTAGTTAATAGTGATAGTACTATGTATAATAATAAGATAATTAATACATGTAATTAGTATTAATAACCTTATATCTTCTTATTTTATTGATTACATTGAATAGATATATTGTACTTTTTATTAGAGTGTGACTATACACTTAACATATTATTTATGAACTATTTGACATAAATCGATACGATATTATATAAAAGTTGGTGAGTAGTACTGATTAGTGATTAGGAATTGTTATATGTGAGGCTTTAGGCATTCTTGAATTCTGATTGATTAATTGCATGGGACCACATGAGTACATGACTCTTCACTTTTTTTTACAAATATGTATAGTATAAGATCAAGTGTCTTTTACTATTCATTCAACTATTCATCGATGGGACAACGCCAACAGTAGCACCCCTTAAAATTCCTTTCCAAGTTTCTTACTTTTGCCTTATTTCTCCTCTATTTGATTTTTCTTTTTTTGAACCGCTAATTCAAAAGAAAAGAAGAAAAAGAACAAGGGAAGCCGTGCCCGAGGGCACGGGCACGGCATTCACTAGTGTTATATATTAATAGGTAATATGAACATGTATGATATAGTTTATATATTAATAGGTTATATGAATAGTTATTGTATAGATTAAATGTATAATAGTATAATAATTGAAGAACAATATATCTATTCAATATAATTTATACCTGATAGCTATTAAATTCTTATACTAATTATTTATACTAATCACCTATACAATGTATCTATTTGATATAACTAATAAAAGAAAAAGATGCAAGGTTACTCATACTAATTACAAGTACTAATTATTTAATCAATAGACATATTACAATGAGTATATAACTAAACTAATGGCTTCTTATATTACACTAAATAAATGCTTTAGAAATTCTCTAAAGTATTCCCTAATTCAATAGTTCTAAATATGTAAAGTATTGACAATTGTTCTTATTCTTTTTACTTCATTTTTTTATTATTAAAACACTCCCCCCTAATGCACACCATTCACATTTCTTCATAAGACACCACCCATAATTCTCCAAAAGAGCATTCATTCATTCTTATCCAATGGAATTATAAACATCTTCACATGAACAGTAATGAATGATGTCTTGCTGATACTAGGCATTTACAATGAAATCTTGAAGACGTAGAAAATAGAATTTATTTCTTTATGATCGATGATCAAGCAATGTTTTTTCCTTTCATCTCTTAATTCTCGTCCTCTATACTAATTTATGATTTAGGTTCGTTACTTATTTATTTTTGGAGTTTTAATATTTATTTAGTATTTCTACTACTCTTTAAATTCTGTTTCTTTAGGTTGGATTCGTTTAGTTTTAATTTTTGATTTTAGTTTTAATTTTTTTTAGTTTGATTTCAGTTTTAATTTTGATCTCGATTTTAATTTTGGTTTGGTTTTGTTTTTTATTTTTATTTTGATTCTAATTTTATTTTTATTTTAATTTTAATTTTGATTTTGATTTTGATTTTGATTTCTGTTTTGCTTTTGCTTTTGCTTTTGAATTTGATTTTGAATTTGGTTTTGATTTTTGGTTTTGATTTTGATTTTGATTTCGAGTTTAAATTTTGATTTTCATTTTGGTTTTGCTTTTAATTTTGGTTTTGATTTTTGAGTTTTGATTTTTTTTTTTGATTTTTAATTTTGAGTTTTTGATTTTGATTTTAGTTTTCATGTATTATAATTTTATATTCTTAATTTTCAATTAAATATGCTCTTTCTTTGAATTTTAACTAATTAATTTTCTATTTTAGTTTCTGCATAATTTTAATTTAATTTTACCATTATATACAAATATATTAATTGAATGTATATTTATATTTTGGTATTGAAGATATATTTTTTGTGCTTCAAATCTTGATTTTATTTTTCAACTAAAATATATTATTATTTTTCTTTTAGCAATATATGTACATGATTTTTGAGAATAGTTTTTTTTAAATTTTGCTTTGGTTGAACTTTAAAAGTTTTCATTCGAAATATTTATTTTAATGATTTTGATTTTGATTTCAATTTTGGCTTTGGGATTTGGGTTTGGTTTTAATTTTAATTTTAATTTCTCACTAGTTTGATCATTTTAAAAACATGATATTCAATAATTAAGATTTTTATTAAATCATGATGACCTCTAATAACTTAATAATCTTAAAAATTAGAAAAAATAGATAATTAAGCTTTAATTGTGGAAAATAAATTATTTATTTCATGCTATTAAAAATAAATCATATTATTTATCTAAAATTCATTCGTCCACTAGATTCGTGCATCACACGAGTTTCATCTAATGTCTTCTATTATAACAATAAACGAATACTTTAGAAAAATGCTATAAACGAATGCTTTAAGTTTAGATTAATAGAAATGGAAGTTCAAGCAACATGAACATCCCAATAGTTTTTTCGGTTGATCATTATCAACATACAATTTCTTGTGATCTCTTTATTTCATGCTTTTATTTTTAAATGGAAAGGAATTATTTTTTTTTTCTTCTTAATTTTGCATAATTGGTAGATGATTTCTCTTCTATCTCTTCTTTTGTATATTCAACTTTTCGAAAATTTTATTTCTCGATAAAATATCTGATGGTTCTTTTCGAAATTTTCTTGGACATGGTAATATTATGGTGAAATTTATTTGTATTGGTTTTACTTCTCATTTGCCTAAGCATCAAGTTAGTGATTGAAAATATAGTAATTTTGTATTAGTGTGAATATAACAATTTATTTCCTCTCATAGAAAGATATAAAATAATTCTTATAAATAGTTAAAGAAATATCACTTAGGAAATCAGAATATATCTTTCTTGAAATTGAAGGATATTGTAATGGGGGTTGTATGTAAATAGCATTTATAATAGATAAAGTGATAATTAATATCGTTGACATTTATGCATGTATAATGAAAATAAATATATTTAATTTTTAATATTAATAAATTGAAGAATCCTATAATGGGGGATGTATGTAAAGAGCATTTATAATATTGATGGCATTTATGCATATATGAGAAAAATGAACGTATTTTATTTTTAATATAAAATAGAAATGAAGGGTCCTATAATAAGGATGTATGTAAAGGTTATTTATAATAGAAGATGTTATAGTGTTAGTGACAATTATTCATATTTGATGGGAATGAATGTATTTAATTTTTAATATTAATTATGCTTATCACATATGATCTCTTCTAACTCTATATTTCAAGCACGTGTGAACGTACACACATACCACACACACACATACACACACATACATATATATATATATATAAAGGATGAAACTAATACGAACTAAATATGAAATATGAATTATAGGAATTAAGATCAACAGACTCTTTGCAGAGCACTGACAAGACTTTGAAGTCTGCTCATGCTATTAAAAAGTCTGCTGCCCAAAGTATATTTATGCTCTTACAAAGTTTGTTGCTTTTAGTTCGTATAGTTTGTACAATATTTAGCTTTGTAGCTGAATTAGCCCAAAAAGGCATTACTTTAAAAGAAAAAAAATGAGAGTTTCAATCATTCGTTTTCCTTACTTGAGTATTGTGGTGTCCCTCCTTTCGTTTTTCTTACTAAAAATTATGATAATTTAATTCACCAAAGTAGTAAGTAATTTTAAAAATTATTAAATATTTTAGTGACTCTACTCATACATTGCAAATATTAAACAGGTCTTCACTCTCCTTCTTACCTTTATAGTATTAGAGATTAAATATAAAATTAAATAACGACGCAAGATCAAATTTCTATTATATGTGGATTTAAAAACTAGCATTTTATCCCATTATTACTACTAATTTAAATAAATTATAAAATTAATGATAGCGAGCTGGTTGCGGAAGCGGAGGATTTTTGATCCGTTGTGGTCTATTTGTAGGTTGTGTTTGAAACTTTGTAATCACTCCTATAACCTTCACCCAAGAATAAACACAAAAATTCTAAGGCACGATTGATACGATAGCAAAGGACACTTCCGAATGCTAATACCACCTAAGGACACTCCCACTAGGGATTGATTTTAAGTAAAGGACTATTCCTTAAATACAAAATATTCCATAAAATGAGAACACATTCTGAATTTTTCAAAGACATAATACTCCTATTTATACTAATCATAAAGTAGCTTAAAAGGCACAGAGAATTCTAGAATTATTTTTAATGTTTTTCGGCAATAGTAAAGCATTAGATTGATGCACCATATCCTTTAAAATTCTGATGCCTTGAACTTGACCAGGTTGCTTTTATCTTGCACCATTAAACCTTCAGTACGTACCCTTAAGATTTCTGATGCTTTGAAATTCTCGAGCAAGCTTTCAAAATTCCAAAGCTTTTTAATCCAAAAATAATCAGCTGCTTCTCGGGAGAAAATAAAGTCCTTTAAAAAAAAAATTGGACTTTCAATTGGTGTAGAATTTGGAAAAACTTTAACACGCCACACTTCTCGACCACGAGCTAATTTTGACGTTATCATTCCCTCTCCCTTAGAAAGATTCGTCCCCGAATCTTGTCTCGTGGAACACCACGGGCGTGAAGCAGTATTGCTGAAATTTTTGTTGACGCTGTTAGCTCGAGATTTTCGATGTTTCCTCTCTCGATGCCTCGCTAGAATTTTCTTTTAAAGAAATAAAATATTTTTCTTTGGCGAATCAGGTCCTAAAGAAAGAACATCGCCTTCATCCTCTGGATAACATTCAATTGTTCCTTCTTCGTCACTTACGATATCACCTTCCTTGGTCATTTTCATAACTCTTTGATTAGGACAATCACTTGCCTAATGACCTCTTCTTTGACATAAACATTTAATACCTGAACCTTTGGAAGAACTTGCTGACTCCGAGGTAGATTTCTTTGCCGAAGAAGTAGAAGAATGCTCTTTTGGTGGAGTGTCACTTCTTGACTTTATTTTGGACTTTGTGCAGGCTGCCTCTTGAAGCTGCATCTCAATTGTGCCAGCATAATCAATAATACCTTTAAGTCCTCGCAATTGAGATGTCACTCGCTGGACTTTATGACGAATTTTCATATCAAGAACATAAAGAAAATGTACCTTAGTAGTCTTCGCATCCTCACGAGTTTCAGATCTCAACTTTAAAGCAATAAAGCGAGAATAATATTCCATCACCGACTTGTTGTCTTGCCTCAACGCCATGTATTTATTGCGTAATTATTCCTTGTACGATTCTAGCAAGAACATCTCGTCCATTTTCTGAGTTAAGGAAAACCAATCTCTGAGAGGGGGCTCACTATAATCAATCATTCTTCTATCCACCACGTGGATGCAAATCCCTTGAAGTTGGAAAGAGCAAATTTTACTTTTTGACGCTCATCACAAGGATAAAGCTCAAAAAGACTTTCTATTTTGTCCTTCCATTCGATGTAAGCTTCGGGATCGTGCGTACCATGAAACTCCGGCGCATCTCGCTTGATAGAGTTTAATGGATTACGAGCATGCTATCTGTGATCATTAGTTTCACCTCGAGATATTTCATCATTAAATTCGGACCGAGGCGAGCTTGGAGGTGTTGGACTTCGCCTATCTGCACAAGGTGATGGTGGTCGATGAGGTTGGTGATTTTGCATCATTGTTGTCATCATTTGTCGCAGTTCAGTCATCTCACGAGCATTTTGTTCTTGATAAGCTCTTTGTCCTGCTATCAATTCCTCATATCGAGCATTTTGGATAGCCATATTATCATCGACCCTTTGCGCAGTCTTGAATTACGGTCGATGTTTCATCATGTGTACTTGACACATTTTTGTTCATGGTTCCATCCATGATATGAAATTAATATTCAACAAGAACACCAAATAGACACACAAAAATAAAGGATCAAGAGCCAATAGCTCTGATGCCACTTGATAGTGAGCTGGTTGCGAAAGCGGAGGATTTTTGATCTGTTGTGGTCTATTTGTAGGTTATGTTTGAAACTTAGGAATCATTCCTAAAACCTCCACCCAAGAATAAACACAAAAATTCTAAGGCACAATTGATACGGTAGCAAATGACACTTTCGAATGCTAACACCACCTAAGAACACTTCCAATAGAGATTGATTTTATGTAAATGACTCTTCCTTAAACACAAAATATTTCATAAAATGAGAACACATTCTGAATTTTTCAAAGACATAATACTCATATTTATACTAATCATAAAATAGCTTAAAAGACACAGAGAATTCTAGAATTATTTTTAATGTTTCACGGCAGTAGCAAAGTATTAGATTGATGCATCATATCCTTCAAAATTCTGATGCCTTGAACTTGACTAGGTTGCTTTTATCTTGCACCATTAAACCTAGGGGTGTAAGTCTAAACCGACGACCAAACCGAATCGAATCAAACCGATGAGTTTGGTTTGGTTTCGATCAATGACGGTTCGGTTGCGGTTCGAGAAATTTCCAAACTGCATGGTTCGGTTCGGTTCGATTTGCGGTTTCATCACCTCAAATCAAACCAAACCGATATCTAATGTATATGTATATTTTTATATAAACCCCTCATATTTTTTATATATTTATATATACCCCTTTTAATTTTATATATAAAATAGAATAATAATTATATTCTAACTTAAACTTAATTGTATTATGATGAACTTATAAATTTTATAATTTTTAAGTTGTATTGTGCTAAATATTATGTAAATAAATAACATAATTGCGTAGTTTTTTAATTTTTATTATGATCATATGCTATTAATGTAAAAAAAAATTTAGCTTTTTGTTATAAATCTTAAGTTATATTAAAATTTTTTTGTTGCAAAATTACAAGATTTTTTCTAAACCGTTAAACCGAACCGCAGTTTATCGGTTCAGTTTGTTAGTTTCACGGTTCGATTTATGTTTGAAATTCTCCAAACCGATATGATACGGTTCGACTTGCGGTTTATACTCCAAATCGAACCAAACCGAACCGTTGCACCCCTAATTAAACCTTCAATACCCTTCAAAATTCTGATGCTTTGAAATTCTCGAGCAAGCTTTCAAAATTCCAAGCTTCTTTATCCAAAAATAATCAGCCATTTCTCGGAAGAAAATAAAGTCCTTTTAGTTATTTATTTTTTAACAAAATTGGACTTTCAATTGGTGTAGAATTTGGACAAACTTTAACACGCCACATTTGTTGACCACGAGCTGATTTTGACGTTATCAATTAATATCTTCTTTTGTACATAGTTAATATTAGAAAACGAGGATAAAAATTGTGAAATAATTGAGAAAAAATACAGAGAGATTTATTAATAAGTGAATACGAGAAAACATGTTGAAAATAAAGAATGATAAATGATCAATCTTTGAAAGAAAGAAAACTCTTTTCATCCCTAAAAGATACTTCAACTTTTCTGGTTTCTTCGTTTACAAAGATTAAGTTTATTTCTCTATTTATTTAAAAGAACCGATACAAGCATATTAAAGATCCTCCTTATTTTTATAAAACAATTCATAAAATTAGTTTTTGGGACCATATGCAATAGATTAATACTTCTTATACCCTAAATTTTATTTTATAAAATATCTTATATAAGTAACAATACAAGACGACTCATTAATTACTATATTATTAGATAATTTTGCATGGTCTAATAATAAATATGTAAATAGTAATAATATTAAATTAATATGACGAATAAATATCTTATATGCAACATTAACTTTTATTAATTGTATAACTATTATTAAAAAATTGGGATTTACCTTACTGAATTTGCATTTGGACTATTTCATTTAATTCATAATAAATTGGGCTTTAGTATTTGTTTCATATTTATAAATAATGTGACAACAGATACAATTATGAAATATAAAAATATATATAACATGAATTAATCATATTAAATAAATCATATTTGCCATTATAATAATTTATGAAATTATAGTATAAAAATTATTTAAAAAATATCAACTAATTTTTAAAAATATATTAAACAATTAAAAATTTAGAAATTAATTTGTTTCCATACAATGTTGGAGGTACATGTTAGTGAAAAATTTAAATATCAGAAGATCCTGTCAATCACCCAATTGATATATTAAGCCCCCGTGCGCTTAATGATAGGGACACCAGCGAGTGTACTTGCTCACTCGTCCACTCTCTCTCATTATTCTTTATTAAATTCAACTAATTTCTAAAATTTAAGGATTGATATATTTTTTTAAATTCCAAAAATAGCCGTGTAAATCAATCAAACTGATTCCTAATTTTATGAAATTATAATTTATTTTTTCTTTATTACATAATAATTGCAAAAAATTAAAATTTTCCAAAATCTCGAAAATTTAACTCGAAAAAAATCATATTTCTGCGATTACTCCAACTAATGAACATGAACAATGAATTTAATGAACATGAAAAATATAAATTAATGAACATGAATAAAATAAATACAACTAATGAATACAAAATACATTATCAATGAATATAAATTTTATAAAATGAACACAACATTATGATAATATGAACACAATCTACTTCTAATATAAATATATCACGTTTATATACAATGAATAAAACAAAATAATGAATGAACATGCTTATATATAAAAATGAACACAATATTATGATAATATGATCACAGTCTACTTTTAATAAAAATACATCACGTTTATACAATGAACACATCTTAATTATAAAATAATTACAACATACTTATTATATAAACAAATCACATTTATAAAATGAACATAGCATAATAATAAAATAAATACTATAATAACGTAATGAATATATTGCTATACAAATGAACACAATTGAAATGTAAAATAAACATATCGTTAAATTAAATAAATACTATAATACGTAATGAATATATGACTAAATAAATGAACAATATTGAGATGTAAATGAACATACTGTTGAATTAAATGAACACTATAATAACGTAATAAATAAAATCATTTTTGCAAATTAAGGAAACAGTTTCGCAAATTAAGAAAACGATTTTCTTACTCTAACTATTCACTCGTTAACCAAAAAGTAAGATACAATTACTGATTGGATGCTTCTTACGCCGATCGACGTAAACACTTAAAATAATTTGCATCAATCACCAATCCAAGAATACTTTCAGCTCGCCGGATGTCACTCTTACACTTTACTCATTTACTTTCATATATGAGCATAGCAATTTAGAGGGAAAAAAAATTTCCGCCCCCCAAAGTATCCACCCGATTTTACTTAACCCTCCAGACTCAAAGTTGCACCATATGACCCCCCAATCAAAATACTTGTCCCAATTGATCCCCCAGACCCAATCGGTACGAGATTTCTATACGAAAAATGCATGTGCGTTGCATGTGATGGCTATATTGGTCATTTGACAATGGATTTTACCGTGGGACCCACTTGTGAAGCACCAGTAGCTATCAATCCCTGTCCTACCTTGGGATTTCTCCGAAAGCGTTCCCCCTTTTGAGCCAAATCCATTCTCTCTCTCTTCCCCCTCCTCCCATTCACTCTCTCTCTCTGGGGCAGGAAACTTAAGAGCCGCCGCCCCCTCTTCCTCTTCCTCTTTCTTAGCGAGCTGGTTGTTCAGCTGCTTCATTTCGACAACGGCGACCCGTTTCAGGTATACCCAGAAGCTATCGAGACCCATAATCCTCCCAATCCAGCTGGGTAGTATAGAGATTCCATCCCCGAAGTGATGGATTATATTTTTTTCTTGAATTTGGGCCTGCCGGAAACCATGGCAGGTTTGATTTTGGGCCTGCCGGAAACCATGGCCGAAAATCATGTGCATTTCTTACTGTGTGTGCTTGGTGGGTTTCTTATTTTGGGTTTGAATCTTTATGAAGTGATTTGCTGGGAACATGGCATCCGGAGGTGCATCCGATCCTGATCCTGGCAGCGTGGGTGGTGAATCGGGTGGAGGAAAACGGTTGGGGAAGGGAAGTTATCGCGGTGAATCGGGTGGAGGAAAACGGTAGGGGAATTGAAGAAGATGTTGTTCGGGCCAACGGGATTGCACCATGAAGATCAGAAGCTGTTGTTCAAGGATAAAGAGAGGGATTCAAAGGCATTTCTTGATGTTGTGGGGGTAAAAGATCTATCAAAGATGGTGCTGGTGGAAGACCCAATTAGCCAAGAGAAGAGGTACCTTGAGATGCGAAAGAGTGCAAAGATGGAAAAGGCTTCCAAATCCATTTCTGAGATTAGCTTGGAGGTTGATAGGCTAGCTGGGCA